>JASDQU010097287.1:6962-21553 GCA_032191745.1 Picea mariana | reverse complement strand
TTTCCCCCATCCAGAGAGATGAGTACCTATTTTTAATTTAACCAGATCGAGGAGGGTAACACATGCTCAATATAAATCACCTTTGGTAAGTCCCTCTTCCTTTGTTTAACTAACTAGAAGAAGTAAGAGTTCAGTCCCATATGGGCCCTTCAATGTATGATTGTTTAACGAGTCCAGAGAAGGTAAACTCGGTGATTTTTCATGTTTAGAGAGTTTGAAAATAACTTAAAGATGACTTGAGGGTTGTCATTTTTCGTAATTTTAGTCTCGTGAGGCCAAAAAATAGATAAAATACCACTCACAAGCTTCCCTTTCAAACCTTTTAACGAGTGTGAAAGGAAGCAAGATCACTCGACAATCTTTTCATGTTTAGAGATTCTGAAAAGAGCTTAAAGAAGAATCCATGGTTGTCCTTTTTCGTAATCTTAGTCTTGCGAGGCTGAAAAAGAGATAAACTACCATTTGAAAGATTCCCTTTCAAACCTTTTAACGAGTGTGAAAGGAAGCAAGATCACTCGACAATCTTTTCATGTTTAGAGAGTCTGAAAAGAGCTTAAAGAAGACTCCAGGGGATTCCTTTTTTGTATATCCATACGAGCCCGAAAAAGAGATAAAAGGTTTCTCGGTTACATTCTCATGTTTTTAAAAGCGTGAGAAATAACAAAGACTAAGCTCGGTACTCCGCCTCCATCTTGAAAGCTAGTGGCTTAACTCCAGAATGATCATCAAAGGCTCGAGACATAGGCTTTTCTGAAGGAATTTTGGGCAACTCTCCCCTACCCACTGTCAGGGATTTCCATCACTCCCTAGACTTCTTTGGGGGATCATTGCAATGCTCTGTGCACCCTTTTCGGGGAGCGCCAACCTGTTTGAGCAATTTTTTGTCTATTGAGGAGAATCAGGGGAAAATCCCCCTTATGCTTTGTGTCTTTTGCATCTGCACAGGACTCTTTCTCCTAGTTGAAAGTAGTGGAGAATTGAAGGTTTTGTATTTAATTTTTGTATACATCATAATTAAAAAAATAATATAGATGCATTCTCACTTTTGGGTATTGAGACTAGCTTGCATTTGAAGTAGCGGAATTGCATGTTTTTTTTGGCATTTTGGGACATTGTGCATCTGTAATGATGAATGTTTTCTCCTTCTCGTAGCATACCTTTCATCGAAATTAAATATTGCATCTTCATCTCTTTTCATAACTTTCAAGTCGGTCAAAACACCATATGTCCACGCCATTTTCCTTTTGAGTAACAACAGCCTTAAAAATCAAGCGCTAAAGTAAAAATTGATTAGACATTTTTATATTTTTTGGTAGAAAACCTACATCAGATTAGTTGTAGGGATTTGGAATAGGTGTGAAAGATAAATTTCCAAAGATGCAAACAAATCTGATGTAGGTTTTCTACGAAAAAATATAAAAATGTCTAATCAATTTCTAGTTTAGAGCTTGATTTTTAAGGCCGTTGTTACTCAAAAGGAAATTGGCATGTGCAATATGGTGTTTTGACCGACTCGAAAGTTATGCAAAGAGATGAAGATGAAATCTTTCATTTCGCTGAAAGATATGCTGCGAGAAGTAGAAGACATTCATCATTACAGATGCACAATGTCCTAAAATGCCAAAAAAAACATGCAATTCCGCTACTTCAAATGAAAGCTAGTTTCAATACCCAAAAGCAAGAATGCATCTATGTTCTTTGTTTGATTATGATTTATACAGAAAGTAAATATAAAACCTTCAATTCTCCACTACTTTCAATCAGGAGAAAGAGTCCTATGTGGATGCAAAAGACATGAAGCAAAAGGGATACAAACAAAGAATGCACTCAAGGCAGTGAGGTATGAAACAAAACAAGTAGAAACTTGTTCTAACAAGAACGAACACCATCAAGAATTCTACAACCAATCAAGAATTCAAGGAACACAAATAAAATGCAGAGAAGAATCCAAGAAAAGATAGGGAGAAAAAGAATATGTTCATTTTGGGGGGTCTGTAGGCCATACCAGAGTGCCAACGCTCCCCTACAGTGTGTTAAGGAGCATTGCAACACTCTGTGTACCCTTTTGGGGGAGCACTAGTCTCTTTTTTGAGAGTTTTTGCCTTCTTTTTCTCAGTCTTTTGCATCCTATTTTGCAGAGCTCTTTACCCAAAGTCTGTGGTTGGTTTGTGAAGTTGTTTGGATTGGTTATTTATGGTTTTTTATGTTTATCACTCCCTCTTGTCTTGATTGGATCTTGAAACCTTTTTTAGAAATTTGAAATTGCTTTTTCTAGTTGCGTGTTTTGTCAGGACAGTTTTGAGTGGTTTCTTTTTCTCCCTATCTTTTCTTGGATTTTTCTCTGCATTTTATTTGTGTTCCTTGAATGATTTATTGGTTGTAGAATCCTTGATGGTTTTCTTGTTTGTTAGAACATGTTTCTACTTGTTTCCTTTCATACCTCACTGTCTTGAGTGCATGCTTTGTTTGTAGCCCTTTTTCTTCGTGTCTTTTGCATCTGCATAGGACTCTTTCTCCTAATTGAAAGTAGTGGAGCATTAAAAGTTTTGTATTTACTTTCTGTATACATCATAATCAAGAAAAGAACATAGATGCATTCTCTTTTTTGGCTATTGTGACTAGCTTGCATTTGAAGTAGCGAAATTGCATGTTTTTTTTGGCATTTTGGGACATTGTGCATCTGTAGTGATGAATGTTTTCTCCTTCTTGTAGCATAGATTTCATCGAAATGAAATATTGCATCTTCATATATTTGCATAAATTTCGAGTCGGTCAAAGCACCATATTCTCCACACCATTTTCCTTTTGAGTAACAACAGCCTCAAAAATCAAGCGCTAAAGTAAAAATTGATTAGACATTTTTATAATTTTTGGTAGAAAACCTACATCAGATTAGTTGTAGGGATTTGGAATAGGTGTGAAAGATAACTTTCCAAATCTGCAAAAAAACATAGAATCTTGTGTTAGGGAGCGGTGAAATCCAATTTCTACATTTTGTCCTAGGAATCCCTTCTCACACAATGTTCAAACTTGACATCACATTAAGATTGGCAAAGTTACTCACCCTGCTTTATTGGTCTTGGTGTAGAGATTGCGCATATTATGGGGGTATCTTGAAGGTATACCCACAATGATGAGTGGAAGCCTTTCAAGTTGATTTCGGGCTATATACACTGCTCTTATGCGTGGATCAGATTGTCGATTGTTTCCCCATGAATAACTGTTGTAGTTGGTAACCTTATTGGCCTATCTCTTTAGGGTCTTTACACAAGGTGATTGTACCCTAAAGAGATAGGCCAATAAGGTTACCAACTACAACATGGTACCTAGAATCAACGTTGGTACCTGGAATCAACGTTGGCCAAACTCACTCGGGCTCCTTGGAGGGTATACCCACAATTATGTGTGGGAGCTTTCACCAGGGTGTAAGTACGTTAAGCAGGTCATCAACGTAACTTTTCCACCCACTCTATCGCATCCCCTTCTTACTTTGTTCCCGTGACATTGGATTTCATCACCAACTAGTGTGCTCATTGTGAGAAGGTTTTATTTGCATGCTTGCTTACTAAAGTTTTAATGTGTGTTGTTTGTTCTCCCTAGTAGAATCTAGGTTGGATCTTTATTTTTATGGCGTCAATTCCCGGAATGACCGATGAAGGAACTCCTTTTCCAGGGGAACCCTTTGTTTTTTCTTATTATGGAAACGTTGGTCCTCCTTACGTCACTACTTTGAGCCTTCCAGGTCTCACAATTGGGTTACCGGTATGGTTGTTTTCCACTTCGGTGATATCGAATGCAGGTGCTTTAGATGTAATCACACCACCCACACATCAACCTCATGTCGACCTTTCTCCTTTTTTTTTTTATCAGGTCTCCTTCCATTTCTCCTTTTTTTTTATCAGGTCTCCTTCCATTTCTCCTTCTTCACCTAGTGAAAGCTCTAAAGCGAGTAGCCAAGTTGATAAGAAGAAGAAGAAACAGAAAGAGAAGAAGAAGAACCAGAAAGGGACCAAGCCTCCAACTACATCAAATGTTGGATCCAAGCAACCAACTCCTGTTGATCATACTGGGAGTGTTGATGAGGTTGACCAGATTAAAACGAAGGATCTGAAACCCAAATTCCCTTGCAGTCTTTGTAAGGGTGACCACTTTTTGAGGGATTTCCTTGGTCTTCCCAAGGTCTTATAAATGTGGTCGTTCATGTCATTGACCCCTGATGTACATGCTGGTGATGCCCCGTCAACTAGTGGCATTAAGGTTGGTAAGAACAAGACAACTGTCAAATTTCCTTGTATGTTATGTGAAGGTGATCATTATTCTCACCTTTGTACTTGTATGGAAGAGGCTTCTTCTCTTTTGAAAATCTTCAAATTCCAACTGGTTATCATAATATTTCTCCCCACCCATCGTTAGTTGATGGAATGGTCAATCTGGTTCCATCCCTAGTCAGTCTCGTTGATTAGATGGTCAATCTAGTTTCATCCTTGATTGAACCACTAACCAAAGTATTTGATCTAGTTTCATCATCGATCAACCCCACTTCTCATCTGAAAAGTGAAACCTTAGTGACTGATCTAATCTCATCATTGGTCAGTCCCACTCTTCATCTGAAGAGTGCCAACATGGTCAATCACACTCCTCCTCTGACGAGTGCCAATGTGGCTGCTATGGTCCTTTCATCAATCAGTTTGGTTGATCATGCCATAAATCTGGTCACATCCTTAGTTGAACCAGTTGACAAAGTGGTTGATCTGATCCCATCTTTGGTCAATCCCACTCTCCTGTTAGAGAGTGAAACCCAAGAGGTCGATCTATTTCCACCTGTCGACCCCATTCTCCCCTTGGAGAATGAAACCCAAGTGATCGATTTGATGTCGTTATCCATTGATCTGACTCTCCCACTAGAGAGTAAACCCAATTCTACCCATGTTTTTTTTGTTGATATAGGATCTACCATGTCGGGGGAAATTCCTCCTCCTACGAAAACCCCTCCAAGTAATGAGGCCATCCTTTTTTATTGTGGTGCGCTAACTAGACCTCATCTTCCCTCTCACATTCCTTTGAAGATTACAGTACAGGTTTGTGATCAGGACGTTCTTCATGTGCTAATAGATGAAGGTTCGTCCGTTATTATTTTGTCCTCTATTTCTTGGCAAGCTTTGGGTTATCCTCATCTTGTGCCAGTTACCCAGACTCTGTTCGCTTTTAATAGAAGAACCAGTCACCCTTTAGGGATACTTCCTCAGTTTCCCGTAACTTTGGGAGGGAAAATTGTCTTTGTTGATGTCATGGTAGTCCAAGACCCCTTGGATTTTGATTTACTCATTGGGAGAGATTATGTCTATGCCTTGAAAGCTATTGTATTCACTCTTTTTTGTGTGATATTTTTCCCGCACGATGGAAGAATGGTAACTATTGATAAAATTTCATGCATTGGTCCTGACTTGATTACCAACCCAATGACCTCCCTAAACTGTTCTTATATGTAGTCGGTATCACCCATGTCATAGGTCAATTATGTGGCATTCTCTCCCATGCTTCCAGCTTCCGAAGAAGATGACTTAGATCCAGTAGTTGACATGGTGATCTCTTCAGTAGGGCTATTGGAGCCTGATCTCCATATCCCTGACGACACCCTTGAAATGTGTTCCTTCTAGAGTGTTTTCCTTCCATCCAGTGAAGATCTCTTGGAAGCCATGATCAAGTTTTATCCCTTGATATGTTTTCCTTCCAGATCATTATCCTCTTGGAAGCCATGATCAAGCAGAGGTCACGAGCATATTTTTCCTCTCTATGGCAAGCTCATTAAAAAATGAAACAAAGGTCTTCAGCATAGTTTTTGCTCTCTGTAGCAAGCTCATCAAAAAATGAAACAAAAATCTGGGGTTTGAACCGAGATCCTTGAGCATAGTTCTTTTCCTGTGTCAAGCTCGTTAAAAAATTAAACAGTCACCTCTCCTGTCAGGTTGAGTCTTTCGCCAGATCTCGTAGATGCCGAGTCAAGTCTTTCGTTAGGTCTCATATTTGAACCTTCATTTCANTTCATCCACCCTTATCCTTTTTCTCCATCTAGTACAAGAATTGGTGATAGCCTCAAAGTCAGTGAATGAATTGAAGCTTGGGAGGCATGTCTCCAGACTTTGATGATCATTATGGAGTTAAGACACTAGCTTTCAAGATGGGGGCAGAGTACCTAGTTTAGTCTTTGTTCTTTCTCGCGCTCGTAAAAAAATGAGAATGTAACCAAGCAAACTTTTATCTCTTTTTCGGGCTCACATGGATATACGAAAAAGGAATCCCCTAGACTCTTCTTTAAGCTCTTTTCAGAATCTCTAAACATGAAAGCATTGTCGAGTGATCTTGCTTCCTTTCACATTCGCTAAAAGGTTTGAAAGGGAATCTTGTGAATGGTATTTTATCTCTTTTTCGACCTCGCAAGACTAAGATTACAAAAAAGGACAACCATGGAGTCTTCTTTAAGATACTTTCACACTCTCTAAACATGAAAAGATTGTCGAGTGATCTTGCTTCCTTTCACACTCATTAAAATTTTTGAAAGGGAATCTTGTGAGTGGTAGTTTATCTCTTTTTCGGCCTCGCGAGACTAAAATTACAAAAAATGACGACCCTGGAGTTGTCTTTAAGTTCTTTTCAGACTCTCTGAACATGAAAAATCACTGAGTTTACCTTCTCTGGACTCGTTAAATGATCATACATTGAAGGGCCCATATGGGACCAAACCCTTACTTCTTCCAGTTCATTAAATAAAGGAAGAGGGACTTACCGAAGATGAGTTATATGGAACATGTGTTACCCTCCTCGAGCTCATTAAATCAAAAAGAGGTACTCGTCTATCTGGATGGGGGAAAAAATTGAAGGAAATAGGCCAATCACATATATATATTAATGAAAACAAAGCAAAGTTCTTAAAACCATAGATGTAGATGAAACAACTTCACCAAGCTCTCTTTGTCCAGCCCCTTGCTCAAAATTTCCATGACCAAAATGAATATGCTTTATTGGTAATTCTCCCTTATGATATCATAAGTTTGATACCTCTAATATGCCATATTCTTTTCACCATGAGATGGTCTCCTTATATAATCTTGGAGAGACCCAACCACCTTAGATATTCTTGGGATAGGTTAAGGATATTTCTCCATCAGTTGTGGATCCTCCCTAAGATGTAGCCTTGACCTCAGATTCAAATCCAAGTGATTTCCAAGATAAGGGGGATTTTTCCATGNTCAACAACCCAAACTTTGTTCAAATAGGTCAGCGCTCCCCCAAAAGGGTGCACAGAGCATTGCAACACTCCCCCAAAAAAGGCTAGGGAGCATTGGCACTCCCTGATAGTGGGTAGGGGAGCACTGCTCAAAATTCCTTCAGCAAATCCTACGTCTCCAACCTTGATGATCATTATGGAGTTAATCCACTAGCTTTCAAGCTAGGGGAAGAGTACCAAACTTAGTCTTTGTTATTTACCGCACTCGTAAAAACATGAGAATGTAACCGAGCAACCTGTTATCTCTTTTTTAGGCTCACATGGATATACGAAAAAGGAATCCCTTGGAGTCTTCTTTAATATCTTTTCAGACTCTCTAAACATGAAAAGATTGTCGAGTGATATTTCTTCCTTTCAAACTCATTAAAAGGTTTGAAAGGGCATCTTGCGAATGGTAGTTTATCTCTTTTTTGTCCTCACAAGACTAAGATTACGAAAAAGGACAACCTTATGTCTTATTTAATCTCTTTTCAGACTCTCTAAACATGAAAAGATTGTTTAGTGATCTTGCTTCCTTTCACACTCGTTAAAATATTTGAAAGGGCATCTTGCAAGTGGTATTTTATCTCTTTTTCGGCCTCACGAGAATAAAATTACAAAAAATGACAAGCCTGGAGTCGTCTTTAAGTTCTTTTCAAACTCTCTAAACATGAAAAATCACCAATTTTACCTTCTCTAGACTCGTTAAACGATCATACATTGAAGGGCCCATATGGGACCGAACCCTTACTTCTTCTAGTTCGTTAAATAAAGGAAGAGGGACTTACCGAAGGTGAGTTATATTGAGCATGTTTTACCCTCCTTGAGCTCGTTAAATAAAAAAGAGGTACTCGTCTATTTGGATGGGGGAAAATTTGAAAGAAGCAAGTCAAGCAGTTTTTGAGAACATTACCTGTAACTCTTACGGCCGCCCTTGAACACGACACTTTGTCTTTGCATACATTTCAATCCATTTAACCTCTACATTGAACCAATCCTCTGAGTTTGTTTACTCCTTTGGGTCACCCAACAAAAGTCACAATATCCACTGCATCATCATGTTTTGGTCCATGTCATATTTCTGTTGTTGTGCCTCAGGGTTCAAGGGAAGTATCTGCCTCGAGAGTCAACCATCACAAATATCTTATTTCAATACCTATGTCAGTCCATGTTCATTTTATCTACCGATTTACATCTCTGTGTTAGTTTCATGTCATTGATGGGGGATACATCAAGGCCCTCCTACAACAAGTTTGTTCTTTTCGACTTCAACACATTATCCGGGAACTAGACTTAGAAACCAATTAGTACCTTGGGACCTGCATGCCTCAATGGCAGGCCTCCTCACTTCTAACAGTGGGTTTACATCATTGACCCCTGATCGGATGATTCCATGGATTTTCGACTTCATATTATCTATTCACATTCGCTGGAATGTACTAGGGTACCTTGGGAATCATTGACATTAATGGTGATTTCCCTCGCGCTTGTTAACGGTTTACCTCATCGATTGGTAATCAAGTGGTTTCTTCCATGTTCGACATCAGGACATCTAGTCACATGGTTAGACTCATGATACATAGGGATCGCTAAGAAGACCCTAGGTTGAGTGATCACTTTGATATGTACTTTACCTAGTTTGCGACAAAGTTTCTTTTGAACATTGACACATATACTGTCACATAGATCCACTTTGTATTTGTTTGTGTCTATGTCTTGTCGGCTCATGGATTCACTGTGTATTTTTGTGGCTACGATCAGTTCATTTCATGGGAGTATAGATCCACATTGTATATTTGGTGGTTATACATTTTTGTCAATATAATTATGGATCTGCAGTGTATTTTATGGCGGCCATACCTTGAAATTCTTTATCACTCAAGCATAGGTATGCCTGCCTTGGGTTTGAAACATGTCGTAATATTTGTTTGATGGTTGTGTACATCTTCTTCCAGGTTCTCTGAGTCCATACGCTTGCTTGAAAAAGTATACAAAGTACTTCATTCATCAGTTCCCATCTTTCGACTTCTCACTTTGGGGGGCAATCTGTTACACATCAAAATTACTCACTTCAATGATGACTCATTGTCGTCATTACTAGTGTCGCAAGTGTCACATTTTTGGTCGCAAGTGTCGAAAACATCATACTTCCATCTTGCCTATGTTGTGTCTCTAACAACATAATAAGGAAACTTAAGACACCTTCAAATACTGGTTTAAGAAGGAGAAATCATCTGATGAGGAGTAAAAATCTTTTGCCATTGAGAAAACCAGTTAAACATGGATTTTTAAGAGCATTGCTCCCCTACCCACAGTCAGGGAGTGCTATCACTCCCTAGCCTTCTTTGCGGGATATTTATGGCACTCTGTGACCCCTTCTAGGGGAGTGCTAGGATTGTTTGAGAAAATTTTGGGCAGGGCTCCCCTACCCACTTTCAGGGAGTGCCAACGCTCCCTGTCCTCCTTTGGGGAAGCATTGTAGTACCCTGTACACCCTTATAAGGGAGTCCTAGGATTTTCTGAAGGAATTTTGGGCATATATCCCCTACCCACTATCAAGGAGTGCCAGGGATACCTAGCCTTCTTTGGGGGAGCGTTGCAACACTATGTGCACCCTTTTTGGGGAGCACTGGTCTGTTAGAGAAAATTTTGGGCCGTTGAGGAGAATCAGGGAAAAATCACCCTTATCCTAGAAATCAGTTGGATTCAAATCTGAGGTCAAGGATAGATCTTAGGGAGGATCCACAATTCATGGAGAATTATCCTCAACCTGTCCCAAGAATCTCTAAGGTGGTTGGGTCTCTCCAAGCTTATATAAGGAGGCCTTCTCATCATGAAAAGCATATGGCAGATTAGAGGTATCAAACTTATGATCTCATAAGGGATAATTACTAGTAAAGTATATTCATTTTGATCATGGAACTTTTGAGCAAGGGGATGGAAAAAGAGAGGTTGGTGAATATTTTGCATCTACATATATGATTGTAAGAACTATGCTTTGTTTTCATTAATATATATCTGTGTGTGTGTGTGTGTGCTCCTGGCCTATTTCTTTCAAGGTTGTGTTTATTCTACATGAACTTGTCTCTATTAGAGAGATCTGGTTTCAAGCTAATCTTAGTAGAATAGGAATATTTTTATATCTTTGTTTGATTTACAGGACTTATCGAGGAGCTTGGGGATCAAATCTTAACTCGGACTGTGGGAGGATGAACATCATTAAAAAGGTATTTCTTTCTTCCTCTTCTTTTTACATTAGTTTAGCTAGATTTAAAAGGATGTTAGTGACCAATGTTAGCACCATTTCTGTCTTGGTCTTAGGAGTCTAGAGCCCAAGAGGGAATCCACTTGTCCATAGGAGGATTCTCCTATAACAGTATCCTCACAGATGTAGTTTTTGTTGACGTCCCTACAAGGTATGATATGTTTTAATTCAGGTCTTGGGGTGCAAAAATTGGAGGATCGCTGCAACTGGACATGACATAAGCTACTATCCTGATTTTTGGTGGACAATTTACTCAATTATACAGAGAAAATAGACTGACATATACTGTAAGTGACCCTCTGAACCCAAATAATTATCTATTCTATGTTGCAGATCAGGATCTAGGAAATTCTATTTAATCACTAGATGATGATTTTGAAGATTGTATAGAAGAAGAAAACAAAAAAATGGAAAAACCACAGAAAAGTGTAAATAATAGGGAGGGAGTTTGGAAAATGTTTTTTGATGGCACTTCATCCTGTGAAGGGGCAGGGGAAGGAGTGTTATTTGTTACACCTGGAGATGAATATGTTATTCATTTTTCATACAGGTTATAGTGGGAAATTGACTATACTAATAATGTCTGTGAGTACGAAGCTCTGGTCTTAGGATTGGAGGCTATGAGGAAACTAAAAATTGAAAATATAATAGTTTATGGTGATGCATAACTTATTGTAAAACAAATAAAGAAGCAATATCAAGCAAAAAATCCAAGGCTAATGTCATACAAAAATTTTGCCTGGGATATGATTGAGAATTTCTTCTCATTATTTAACATTCATCACATTCCTACAATGGAAAATCAACAAGCATATTCCTTGGCCAAAGAAGTTGCGACATTTTTTCCTCCTACTCTCCTGAACCTAAAGTATCATATAGAAATGAGACACAGACCTTCAATCCCAAACAATGTGCAACATTGGTAGGTCTTTGAAGATGATGAGCAGATTAAACAATTTCTAGAAATGTTTGATGAATTCTTTGAGACTCATATAGATCAAGAAAACCAAAATGATCCTATTTGGATCATGCAAGAAGATGAAGATCCTTAAAAGTTACAAGATAAGATCGAAAATCATTGGATGATGGTACTTAAGAACAATTAGATACTCACAGCTCTGATACAATTAGTAAGATTGTTTAACAAAGACGACATACCCATGAAATCTACCCTACGACCTCAGCCTGAGGAAGTTGAATACTGTGACATAGGAACTAAAGAAGAGCCTAATATATTTAACTTATCTAAATACCTTCCAACTCAGGTAAAGAGTAAATATGCCGAATTGCTTAAAAAATATAAAGATGTCTTTTCCTGGTCATATTATGATTTAAAGACTTATGATACCTATGTGATAGAACATAAGATTTTGTTAAAGCATGGTATCAAAACTTTTAGACAAAAGATGAGACAAATAAACCCTATCCTCTTACCTGTAATAGAAAGAGAGGTCAAAAATCATCTTGATGCAAATATTATTGTTCCACTTAGATATTTTGAATGGGTAGAAAATATGGTACCCATCAGGAAGAAAAGTGGATAAATTAGGCTTTACGTGGACTTCAAAAATTTAAATCGATCATCACTGAAGGATAACTACCCACTTCCAAAAATGGATAATTTTCTTGAAAAAGTAGTTGGAGAAAATAGAATGTCGATGATCGATGGCTTCTTAGGTTATAACCAAATTGTTGTCCATGAAGATGATAAAGAAAAAAATGCATTCACCACTCCCTCGGGAACTTTCATGTATGATAAAATGTCATTTGGTTTGATGAACGTAGGGGCTACCTTCCAAAGAGAAATGGATATAGATTTCATCAGTGAAAGAGATAAGTTTGTTGTTATTTACTTAGATGATCTAATATTCTTCTCAAATTCTGATGCAGAACATCTGGTCCATCTCAAACAAACCTTTGAAAAATGTAGAAAATTTGGTTTGTCTCTAAACCCTAAAAAGTCTCATTTTTCTATGGAAGAAGGAAAAATTCTAGGTCATATAGTTTCGAAATATGGAATCAAGGTCGATCCCAAGTGAATCGAGGCTATTGACACACTAAACATTCCTAGAAATAAAAAATAAATTCAGTCTTTTATAGGTAAAATAATTTTTTTAAGAAGTTTTATCCCTAACTTTGCTGAAATTATCAAATTGATCACAGATATGTTGAAGAAAGATAGTGAAATCAAATGGACTGTCGAAGCTAAAGTGTCATTCGAGTGAATCAAAAAATTTATAAGTGAAGCTCCAGTATTAGCTAGTCTGAACTATAATAAAGAATTCCTAATATTCTCTTTCGCATCTGAGCATACTATCATAGCTGTACTCCTGCAAAAGAACGAAGAAGGTTTCAAACAATCGATAGATTTTTTTAGCAAAAGTCTGAGAGACGCCGAAACCAGATACGACATACTGGAAAAACAAGCCTATGTGATGGTGAAATATCTCAAAGATTTCAGAACATATGTATTTCACTCCATAATAATAGCCTATGTGCCAACAAGATTTGTCAAAGATATATTGGTACATCCCGACAGTGATGGTAGGAGAGGTCAGTGGTTAGCCAAAATTCAAGAGTTCAATCTAGATATTGAATCGACCAAGATGGTTGAAGGTCAGGGCCTGGAAAAATTATTATTAGAGTTGAATTTCATATCCCTTGGAATAAACCACTTGGAATCACATGGGTCTATTCCATATATGGGGGAGCTTGATGACCAAAACCCCGTAGTTCATATTGAAGATAAATTTTCTTCCTTCGATTGGTACCATGATATCGTTGCATATCTCCTCACTCTTCATTTCTCAAGTGATATGACTCCATAAAAGGAAATAATGTTAAAAATACACGCAGTGAAGTACTGTATTATTGAAGGACAATTGTACTAGAAACACCCCCCAGGTTTCCTGCTACGTTGCCTAACCAAACCTGAAACAAAGGATGTCACAAATGAATTTCACAAGGGATTCTGTGGAGAACATCACGCCTGGAGGGACACGACCTAAAAAATCCTAAGAGATGGATATTATTGCCCAAAGCTATTTACTGATGTGAATGCCAAAGTTAGAGCCTGCAACCCTTGCCAACTATTCTCTGGCAAGAAAACGCTCCTTACACTGCCTTTGGTCCCAGTCAAGACATAAGATCCTTTTCAATAATGGGGCCTAGACTTCATCAGAGAAATCCACCCACAATCGAGCACCCAACATAAATGTATTCTGACTGCTACCAATTATTTCATGAAATGGGTGGAGGCCATTCCAACTTGGAATGCCACAGATTCTGTAGTTATAAACTTTTTGGAGGAAAATATCTTATCCAGATTTGGCTACCCCTGGAAGATAGTTACAGATAATGCTCAAGAGTTCAAATCTATGGCAATGATAAGTTTTTGTCAAAAGTACAACATTGTGCCAGGTCATTCTAAATCTTATTATCCTCAGGGAAATGAGTTGGTTGAATCATCCAACAAAATCTTGATGAACATAATCAAGAAATTATTAACGGAGAATAAGAAAGCTTGGCACGCCCACCTAAAATACGCCTTATGGCCAAATCAGATCGGTACTAAGAAACCAATAGGTATGTATTCTTTCCAAATGGTTTATGGCATCGATGTTGTTCTTCATATTAATATATCTCTTCCAGTAATGAAGTTGTGGAAAGACTCAAACGAAGAGATGAATGATGTGATGAGGAGGATAAACCAAATAATTGAGGTCCAATAGAACAAGGTCGAAGTCGATGACAGTCTTCAAAATATCAAGATAATATGAAACGCCTTTTCAACAAGAAGGAAAAGGAGAGGGAATTTCTTCCTGGTGATTTAGTTTTGAAATGGGATGCCATGAAATAAGATGCAGGTAAAAATAGTAAGTTTGATCATCTCTGGTTTGGACCATTTAGAATTGCATCTATAGAGGGGAAGAATTCTTTCCTACTGGAGAATCTAGACGGGAAAATTTTCGATGCCCCTATCAATGGGAGCTATCTGAAACATTTCATGCAATAAACATGTTCCATCGTACCATTGTATATACCAATTTGGTTTTTGTTTGC
>JASDQU010097285.1:2528-17936 GCA_032191745.1 Picea mariana | reverse complement strand
CTTCAACATTCAATGCATTCAATACTATGTAACAAGCTGGATATTGGTTGTTGAGATATAATGGTGGTGAGTATGCTAATGGCATTGAAATTGTTCCTACCAACTTGTCATATGACAATGATGTCTTCCATTCTATCGTACAAAGTTATGGAAGTCACATACATTGTATGTTTTGTTGGTGTAGCACTCTATGGTCACTTCCTAGTAAATGTTGAGTGTATTGGTCCCTGAAAAGAGATTCCCCAGGTTGGTAATAAAGTCATATTGCAAGTTGCATGAAAGGAGTTTTACGGCATTGATATGGAGTTTGGTAGGCCTGAACAAGTATGAAAGTTGATATGTCATGTGTGTGGTAATCCAATGGTTGAGCATTAACATCACCACTTAAACTAGCAAGCTTGAGCTATTGTGCATGTAGAGTCCATTGATATGGAGTTTGGTAGGCCTGAACAAGTTTAAAAGTTGATATCTCATGCGTATGGTAATCTTATGTTTCAGGATTAACATCGCCACTTAAACTAGCATGCTTGAGCTATTGTGCATGCAGAGTCCAAGAGATACAAGGGATGGTGCAAACTATTGATTCCCTCTTATCACACATTAATTGTAATGGAAATCAAGAAAAATAATTATATGTTAACTAGGACAAATTATTTAATGTACCTGTACAACTTATTAGAATATGGTGTATAAGAATGAAATGTAAAAAATCTAATTAACTTCCTGAATATATAACTTTTATTTATGGAAAAATTGTATAACTAAAAAAAAATCATATTCTTATAACAATGATATGTTACTTTTCCTCTAAAATACAATGCACATGTTTGATGTAAAACATTATTTTAGTACCTAGATGAAAGAATTTATTGAAACAAATTTGCAAATAATAACCACTTTTTATACCCCATACTTTTTACATTTTTTATTTTATATATATATATATATATATATATATATATATATAATAAAAAATGCAAAAAGTATGGGGTATAAAAAGTGGTTATTATTTGCAAATTTGTTTCAATAAATTCTTTCATCTAGATACTAAAATAATGTTTATAATAACAATCCGAGGAATCTCTTTTCAAAGACCAATACACTCAACATTTACTAGGAAGTGATCATAGAGTGCTACCACCAACAAAACATACAATGTATGTGACTTCCATAACTTTGTATGATAAAATGGAAGACACCATTGTCATATGACAGGTTAGTAGGAATTGTTTCAATGCCATTAGCATATTCACCACCATTATATTTCGACAATTAATATTCAGCCTGCTACTTAGTGTTGAATGCATTGAATGCTGAGGCAGGTGGAATATAGATCATTGGATCTGAAAGAAATTCATATCCAACATATCCAACGACCTATATTCCACTTATCACGGCATTGATTGCTGCTACGAGATTGCTAGCCATCTTATCTTATCCACCTTTTTTCATTACTATTACTAGATCTCAATCATTAGAAATCGCAGATTCTATGTACCATAGTTCAACAATTTCACACCACAAGAATTCTCATCCTATGTAGAGAAATGAAAAAATAAGCGTTGTTTCACATATAAAAAAGTGTTAAATGATATATCCAATAATATAAACATATTATAAAACTTTATCTTAAAATAAACATTTATCTTAAAACAACTTGTTGAAATAATATCTCACTCATATATTACTTACTTAAAAAGTAAACTTATTGGTGAAAATCTCATATATTCAAAGAAATCTAACAACTTCTTAATTATGTCGAAAGGCGTACACCTATTGATAATGGGCATAATTAATGATATTTTAACCTTATTTAACCGGAAACCCTAATTTGATGGCTATGTATTGAAGATGTTGGCATATTCTTAATCGTCCTCCAAAATCAATGGGTCAGATTTATTGTTCATAACTTTCTTGCATTTATCAAAGCATCCATTAAAAAATTACTGTAAGGATATGTAATTGTCACATTTACCTCTGAACGGGCTGTCTGACGCCCACACGTTCCATTTATCAAACTAAACGTTTCATATTACCAGCCTCCATCTCATGACCACCTCCTTACCGCGTATTCGTGGATTGTGAAGTTCCCACCACGTATTATTTATCTACTGATTTTTATTCCCTCTCGTTACTGTGCCTGCCGCCACCTGCTAGATTTTTATGCCCTCGGGTTACTGTACCAGCTGCCGCTTGTTTTGAAATCCAAGAAACAATGAAGTAAACAGCGACTTTGTTGCCCCAATAATTAAAATGTTTTAAAAATACACTGGCATATTTAAAAATATATTCCGATAGGGTTGCGGGTAACCTAACTCGGCTTCCTTTGGTCGTTGTAGCTGTTAGGCATACAATTTCCTACCAAATACCGAGCGGATTCGAAGTCAGATTGACAAGCTTTGTCTCATTTTTTTTAATTCTTGGCTTAGGTGGAAATGTAGGTTGCAATTCCCGTCTTGCTTGCCTTGGGTGGAAATGTATTTTGCCTGAAAATCATGAGACGACTCACGTCTGATGGGAAACAACTCACGCCGTGGTGGTGAGGTCATTATGATGTGGGCACTGCTGCCTGTAGAAAGTTCCAATAACAAATTAATGTGCAGGCCACCCTGCCCAGCTTTCACGTTCCACCCATGTGTTAAGGGTTTGGAATTCAATGATGTGTTTTTTTTTACGTACGACCAATGGCAAAAGGCCACGTGATTTTCCTGTATTTTCCCCGCATTCTAGAATTGGCGTGGTTGTCAATCCGTGGAGAACGAGATATTGGAGGCTCTCATGAGTTCACCCGACTTGACTTTTATTTAATGAAAAAATAACCGACTTGACTTTTATATAAAGTAATTATTGCTAATCTTAAAACTACGGAAAACTTTACATCATATTGACTAATAAAACAACGAATCATAAACCACTTTTATGATCATAAATATCATACATTTACTCTATAAGATAACAAAGAGCTAATACTTACACAACTCAAGTAAATTTAGAATATCATAATTAAAGTCTCAAAGCATAATGGATCTGATTTATAGGTGAATAATTTTCGCTCGTATCACAACCAAAATGTTGGTTAATTCACATCATCTCGCTTAAACCATGGTCAACCTGGAAGATCACAGTTTAAAGTATGGTCAATCTGGAATATCACGTGGAAGTGTAAAATCGTAGTGGTTGAGATTTGGTTAGTTTGTCATATTTTATCACAGCATCCAGCCCAAGAGATCTTAAAAGTTCTGTCAATTTTGGAGTGTGTAAAGAGATCTTAAAAGCTCGGTCAATTTTGGAGTGTGTAAAGTTCGGTCAAATTTGGAAAGTGTAAAATCGTAGTGGTTGAGATTTGGTTAAATTGTCATATTTTATCGCAGCATCCAGCCCAAGAGATTTTAAAAGTTCGGTCGATTTTGAATTTCACATGCCAAAGTCTACAAGCCTACGTTCCTATTGGTTAATTTGGAATATGATATCACATCATCTAGAAGAAAATATCTTATCATGAAAGTATATGGGCCACAAAGTATATGGACCACAACTTTAAGCCCACACGAGCCTTAACGTGTTATGAGACTTGTCACGAAAATATGGATCCATGTTTTGGGATATCCCCTCGAGGCTTAGTGCACCATACCATATCGACTGCAGCTTCAAAGCCACACCCTTCTGCACGTTTCCATCCATATGATCTACCTCTCTGCGCCTCATCATCTTATTACTGTTAGTATTTCTATCTCTCTGCGCCTCATCATCTTATTATTGTTAGTATTTCTATCTTTCTACATACGTTCATCTATATGCCAATTCCAATGGCACAGCTAAAAACCGCAGCCCCTAGTCACCATTACAATTCTTCTGCATCTTCCTCCTCCACGGCCTCCTGTTCTGGCTCAAAGTCTTATCCCTCTAATGAATACGACGTATTCATTAACCATCGAGGGCCAGATGTTAAAAATACCTTAGCGAGCCACCTCTATTGTCGCCTTCGACCCAGAATGCGAGTCTTTTTGGACAAGCCGGAATTGGAGGTTGGACACAATATTACTCCTCAGATACTACACGCTATTGAAACTGCCTCCATCCATATTGCTATTTTCTCTTCTACTTATGCAGAATCAAAATGGTGTCTAGATGAGCTCCTGCACATGTTGAAGTCTTTCAAGTCGAAGCAGGGTACTATTATTCCTGTTTTTTATGGTGTGAAGCCTAGTGACCTCCGGTGGACGGCCAAAGGTGCGTATGCTGAAGCCCTGCGCAACCACGAAACAAAACAGCGATACGACACCCAAATCATTCAGAGTTGGAAAAACGCTCTATCAGAAGTTGCAGAAATAAGTGGTTTCGAGTTGGATGCGTTTAATGGGTAATGATCTGCCTCTTCCTTTACCTCTTCGATTTAGCTTTCAATTTGTCCGATTTATAAATATAGGACACTAGTTTTTAAATTAGGCGTTTGTCATGACTTATTTAAAATTTTCCCATTTTTGATATTCAGCGACGAGGGGCAACTCTTGGAGGCCTTTGAGCGACGCGTGTTGAAAATGGTTGATAAAACACCATTAAAATATGTTGCCGAACATCCAACTGGTTTAAAGGAGAAATTACAAGAATTTGAAAACTATGTGCTATCTCAGAATAAGAATAGCGTAAAGGCCAGGGTTGTAGGAATTGTGGGTTTAGGCGGAGTTGGAAAGACGACTCTGGCCAAAGAATTCTTCAACACTAAGAGATCAGATTACAATGGGGCATCTTTTTTATTCGATCTCAGAGAAAACGCTGCCAAGGGTTCTCTGAATTCCTTGCAGAGGTGTCTTCTTAAGGACTTGACTCAAAAAGATGTGCAAATAAATAGCATTGATGAAGGTATAGAGAAGCTCAGAAAACTTCTTTCATCTTGTCATGTGCTTATTATTTTAGATGATGTAAATCATTCCAGTCAATTAGAAGCATTTTTGCCAATTAAAGACATCCTCAGCTCCAATAGTTTGATTTTGGTTACGTCTCGTGACAAGCAAGTCCTCCAAACAGTAAAAATTGCAGAGACATCAATTTATAAACTAACGGGTCTCAATAGACTACACTCGCAAGAGCTTTTCTGTTCGTATGCTTTCCCCCACCTGCATCCACTCCCTGGATTTGAAGATCTAGTAAATAGGTTCTTAACAGCCTGCGATGGTTTGCCCTTGTCGTTGAAAGTATTTGGAGCGCTTCTTTACGGAAAACAAGATAAATCTTACTGGGAAGAGCTTTTAAATGGACTGGACAAGATAGTTGAGATACATGATAGGCTTAAGATAAGTTATGACTCACTTAGTCAAGAGGAACAACAAATATTCTTAGATATTGCTTCCTTCTTCGTTGGAGAAGACAGAGATAAGGCAACAAGAATATGGGGTTTAGTGGGTTACTCCAGTCTAGAGAACAAGTGCCTTCTAGAGGTTGACCGTCAGAATAATAAGATAAAGATGCACGATCACCTCAGGGATATGGGGAGAAATATCGTTCAGGGATTAATGCCACGTCGTCTTTGGAGTCGGACGACCAACGATATTGATGATTTGCTGGGGCAATCGTCCTCTGTAAGTATTTCTGCAATCCTTCAAACCTTTGTCTTCGGTTTAATATCTTTAAATTTTTGTTTAATCTTAAGAGAGACGCATCTTTTGTTTATTCCTAGGAGAGATGCTTCTCTGTACCTTAATCTTTGAAGGAATGAACAGGTACTTTCACCATATCGCGGAATTACGATGGTTCCTCCCGGTGGCGGTTCAGGTCCTTTCGTCGGCAACTATAGCGACCAAGCTTCTTTACGATCAGAAATGCCACTTTACAAAAGATTGAGCGCCGAACTGTTCCGAAACCATAATCGGAAATTCCTCCATAATACTCGTGTCCGTGGTGGTAGCAATTTGAAATTTGTTGCGGCTCAAGATGGCTATTTAGAAGACATATTGAGGAAGGTGGGATCACCAGATCTCATATGGCTACGCTGGTATAAGTGCCCCTACTCTGCCCTGCCTTCCTGGATTCCAATGGAGAATTTAGCAGTTTTAGAAGTGGCCGGGAGCAATTTAAAAGAATTGTGGCAACGTGAATCCGAGGTAGGTAAATTTGTGTGTTTATTCTTCCTTCGTTTCATTTCACTTTGTAGTTGAAACTCATCTGATAGTTGAAACCTAAACGTTGCAGGCTCCTATCAAGTTGCGGGAGCTAAATATCTTCGCTAGCCTTTCAGGCTTTCCGAAGTCCATAGGTCAGCTGAAGCACCTTGAAAAGATTGTCGTCCAACCACTCACAGCCATAACTTTGCCAGAAGACTTTTGTCATCTGCTCTCCTTGAAATACTTGGAGTTGAAAAAGTGCTCACAATTGATGTCGCTGCCTAATTCCTTCGGAGAACTGACAAACCTTCAGTATATCGATCTAGAAGGGGCTTCTAGTTTGCAGATGCTTCCAAATTCATTTGGTAACTTAACTCTACTCAAACATCTGTCTTTGAGAGAGTGCTATAATTTGACTATTTCCAGCGAAACACTTGGAAATATTACCAGCCTGGAATACTTAGATCTTTCATGTTGTCGGAATCTGAAAAATTTGCCTCCCCAAGTTGCACATCAACGATTCTTGGAAGAATTATATTTGGTCAGTGTGCACTTCAGAGAATTACCCAGCGGTATTGAAAACCTATGCAATTTGGAATGTCTGGAATTAGGAAGCGATTTGTTAGAAATGCTGCCGCCTTCCGTTGTTTACCTCAAGAGCTTGAAGTCTTTGTCGCTAAGTGGTTGTCCAAAATTGAATTACTTACCACAAAATCTCGAAATCTTAAAGTTGGACATGTGTTTGGCAAGGGAATTGCCATTTAAAATGGTGGACGGAGAAAAAGGACCACCACTATTAACCGTGTCTACAGGGAAAAGGACCACCACTATTAACCGTGTCTACAGGGAAACGAGAGTGGAGGGAAGAGGAATGCTGGTTTCGGCTGAAGGAGTTACGGCTGTATTATACGAAAATATTGGAGGTATCCTTTCCTCACGGTGTTTGCCCCAACCTTCAACGTCTCTACATTGAAGTACTGCCGGCAACATTACTATCACTGTCAATGGTTTACTGTCCTGCATTGAGGCAAATAGGAGGGCTTTGCAGTCTTGCAAAACTTCAACGTCTCCACCTCCACTTGATTAATGAGGAATTAGAGGAGCTGCCAAGTCTTGAAACGCTGATATCATGGGAAGAGTTGGAGCTCTTCGAATGTGAGAAACTTAAGAGCATACAAGGGTTGCGGCATCTCGCAAAGCTTCGCAAACTTGATGTTCAAAGTTGCAGTGAGATACCGGAGCTACCAGGTGTCGAATATTTGATGTCGTTGGAGGTGCTTCTAGTTCGCAGTTGTCCCAAACTGCAGTGGGGAGAGGGAGTGCTCGAACAGCTGCGCCAACGACTAAAAGAAGGCTTCCATGTCTACGCCAACGATCGAGGGAGAACTCGAGCAGCTGCGCCAACGATTAAAAGAAGGCTTACATGCTTCGGTGTTGGAGATGAACAAGAAACCACAACATAAGTTGTGCAAGTTGCAGATGTACTGAGAGCTTGCACAACTTCTCGTTCCGTTATTCTGGTGCCTCCGTGTATTGCAGTGAGAAGTCGAAGGTTTGTATGAAGCCTCAATGTGGCAAACCTTATGCACCAGACGGAGGAGCTATGAAAGCCTGAAAAGTAAGGAAACGATGACATTTTTGGTTTTTCTTATTCAAGCCTAAACTTAAGTTTATTTATTTCTTACTCTTTTCAATCTGGCCTTACGCCTATAAAAGACCTAGAAGTCTTCTTTCTCGGACAGGTCTGTGAGAATCACTTCAAATTCTGTTCGTTCTATATCAGTCTGAGTTTGATTGTGTCGAATTTGGTAGCAGGGATATCAATATTAGTCTGCGTTCAGTACTTCTCTCGAAATCAATAACGGGGAGGAGATTATCAATATAAGGAAGCCCGTGAAGATATTGCAGAAATTGAAGAAGTGGCCCATATTGTTAAGGCCAGAATCAATTCAACAGCCCATCTCCTCAATTGTTCCTGTGGGATGGGAACGAGGGCAGTCGTTTCATTGTGGGCACACACTAGTTAAAACACCCTCTTTTCTCTAAGCTGCTCTACTTGTCTGGAGTAGAGTTTGGGTATTTACAAAAGGGAGCTCTCCGAATAGCTTGTGATATTACGCTGTTGGAACATGCCTTGAGGCCTCTCACTCACAGGAATCCATCTGCCCATTAAATGCAAAATGCAGATATGCTACATCAACATCGATTTTCGGGATCATAAATTACTTGAAAGCTCGTATGCAGATCTGAACAGCAGATCGTTTGTATTGAAAGCAGGAACGAAATGTACATTTAAGTTGTGGATATAATGTTCTCGAGGTAGGTTCCATATGTAAGATGAGTCTAAAAATATTGATTATGTTCAACCATATATTTCATTGTAGAAAGTGGATGCTTTTCATCGGTTAGGGCAGTCCAGAACAGTACTGACCAATGGCATTTGTTTAACTCTTATATGAAACAAAAATTTGAAGTAAAGATTTTGACAGTTATATGAAAAATAATATCATTTATAATTTGGAGTTGGGTTTTATTTTTTTACTGTTTATGTAAATTTGGATAAAATAGTTATTTTCTGTTGTTTAAATTGAGTTTTTGAATGTATAAATGAATTCAGCTTACTGAAAAATTTCAAGACATTTAGATTATATAAACTTAACCAGTCAAATCTACAAATCTAACCATTTCTTAGAAAATTTCAATTAAAATCAAAAGGAAAAAATCACCTAAATACTTTCAAAAATTAAAACGTTTAGACTACTTCTTTTATAAATATTGCCACTGTCTGTGATTTAATAATAGAACAGTGTATTAAATTGTAATTGACATCAAGAGTAATTTCATGGTTGAGGTGGTAATTACTTTTATTAAAAATACAAATTTGGATGGGACAAAAAAATTATGATCAGAATGTTTAAATGGAATTATGATATGTTTATGAAGAGACAATTCATCATATTTTATGACAGATCGAGTTTATTGTTTTTATGATTATGCATATTGTATTTATTTAATGTTTTCAATAGATAGTAACTCGTATAATAAGTGCGCTTTATCTTTACGTGGTAGTAACTCTTCTTCCATTTTTCTTGATGGTGGTGACTCACCATGGTTTAAAACATATATATCATATATATTATGAAATTGAAGTGAAGTAATAAAATAAAATAAAAGAGAGAAAAACAAACAGAGTTTTCCTTAAGTTTTTGCAAGTCTTCATACCTTCTAAGTATTCAAGTCAAACACACGAAAAGTTTTACTTCCTTTGGATTTATTCTCTGACTGTTATAATTTGTCAATCACAGAAAGACTTTAACTTCTTCGTAATCCTTAGCCTCTAACTTTAAATCACAAGTGACCATTGTTGACATCATTCTTTCCATGTCTTGTAATCCTTAGACACTTTAAATCACAAGTGTCCTGTCCAAGCCTCTAACTTTAAATCACAAATGTCCTGTCCATGTATTGAGTATCTATGTCCTCGCATCTCTAAACTAAGCGTTGGCATTTTCAATCTGTGTTGTGTCGTGATTAAATATTATTCAAAGCACACACAACATGATTGTTGTGATAGACACCCAAACTATAACCCATATTCTTATCTTAACAATAAAAAAACTCTCTATTGGGGTCACAACTAATGTAAGTACTTAAAAAGATCTATGAACCAGGGCTATACTTTTATTTAAACTAATAACATAAATTTAAACAACAAAAATAAAACACATCGCCATATAATAAAATTCCATATAAAATACATCATCACCATATAAAAAAATTCCATATAAAAGATCACCATATAAAAGAAAAGTTACAATGAAAGCCTCATTCCATTGATATTAAATATAACCCAATACACAAAGTACAAAACCAGCAACCTCTCTCAGTCATAATCCTTTACAAGCAACCTCTCCTAGTCATAAGCCTTTACATTATATAGTCATAAGCCTTTACATTATATAGTATGACGCAAAAAGGTGTGACGGTATATATAAAATGGACAGGGTCATTAGTCTTCTTCGAGTCCCTGCTTGATCGACTTTCTGTTATCTATTTTCTGCTACTTTATTGTCCATGTGTCTTCATCATTTTGCCACTTCATCCTTGGTTACTTGGAATCTTGTATACGGTTCTTGTTTGGGTTTTCCTTTGATATCAATGTTTTTTAATGTTTTTAATAGTTTTTACTTTGTGTTTCAGTAGTCTAAAAGTTTTATTTTTTTGAGTATTTTTGACAATTTTTTCCGTTTGATTTTGCTCGAAATTTGGTGATGAATGGTTGGATTTACAGATTTGAGTGGCTAAATTTGTATAATTCGAGTGCCTCAAGGTTTTTCAGCACGTTGAATCCATTTATGCATTCAGAAATGCAATTTAAACAACAGAAAATAGTGATTTGTCCAAATTTACATCGTCGGATTCCGACCAAAAAACCCAAAAGGTATAATGTTTAGCCAACGCCCTTTGTGTTGCATGACTCCTTTTGTTCTATTTACTGAGTCTGCACCACTTTGTCCTTTTTTGTTGTCTTTAAAATTCAAAACTAGTGACCCGACAAATCCTCACCACACCAATTGATTCACCTTCGACTCAATTTCTCTTGCCTTTACTCAAATTTGTATCTATTGGAATATATAATTCTTACTTATCTAATATGCTTTCTAATGTATTGAGAGGTAGAGATTAGCTCTACCTCTCAATACATTAGCAAGCATATTAGATAAGTAGGAATTATATATTCCAACACTCTCCATCCACTTCCTCTTGTACCTAAATATCTATGTGATCATATCTTCATCCGTACCTGCATCAGATTATTGACGTCCACATAAAAAGAAATCTGTCTACCAGAATACATGGGTCATCATCCGTTGTAACCGCCAATTCTCTAGGAGTCCTTTTCAGCTACATGGTTGATTCAACCATTATTTCTCATACCTCCCCCTTCATCACATTATCATCAACCTGGGTTTTTTCGGCTTACCCATAACCATGCTCTGGGTTTTTAGTACCCTCAACCATGCATCGGGCTTTCTCAGATTACCTGTAGCCATGCACCAGGTTTTCTCGGATTACCCTCAACCATGCACCAGGTTTTCTCGGATTCCCTATAACCATGCACTCTCAAGTGGTTTCGACCACAAACCACTCTTTACATAGTGGTTTTTAGATCACAACGAACTTTTCACATTAGGGGATATACAATGACTCAGGTACAAAGTATTCTGTAGAACCACTACATCAAAATATCATAGACTTGCTTTCAATTACATGTGTGATTCAATTTCAAATAACTTAAATGAGATAACTTTGCACACCTTCAAACAAAACAAAAAATCACAATTCAATCTCACTTTTGTGTCTTTTGCATATTCATATATTGTTCCTACTGAATTTGTATGAACCAATCATGTTTAGGATAGACATCCTTGTCCATTTCCCTTGATCTCCGTATGCAACATCCACCCTCTCTTGGCACTCAACATACGCTGGAAAGTCTTTTCCAACAAGGAAATAGTCACCTCGACCATATCCCTCATTCCCTTCAAGAGAATCAAGCAAAGGCCTGTAGTCGTATTTTCCAAACACCCCGCTTTTGATGTAGTCTTTTGCTTCTTCAAACCTTGGGTCTGGTTTGAACTTGCCTCCTGCTTTCTCTTTCCTAAGTCCAACATTTTCATGTGCTCTAGCACCAAACAGAAAGAATTTTTCTTCTCCAACTTCCTCGCGTATTTCAACATTGGCACCATCCAATGTCCCAATTAAGACACATCCATTCATGGAAAACTTCATGTTGTTGGTTCCACTGGCTTCCATTCCATCAGTACTAATATGTTGAGAAAGTTCGCTTGCAGGAATGATCGTTTCTGCAACACTTACATTATAATATGGTATAAAAACAATCTTTAGCAAGTCTCTTATCTTTGTGTCATGATTGATTGTAACTCCAACATATGTTATCAATTCCACTATCCTTTTGTCCTGCACATCTGTTGCAAACGCTTGACACGCCTGATGGAAAAGAAGCATTTATTGTCGTCGAATCTGGTGTGCCTCAACTCTTGAGAGCCACTAGGCGTAGACATTTCCTAGATCATCTGATTACACCCACACAAGCTCTTAATTACTTGCACTTCTCGTTGTAATCGATAGGTCATCAGATCGATACATGTCTTGCAAAGGACTGGATGAATTTTCCACCTGGTTTGAACCCTTGCGAGATCCAGCAATCATTGCCCATGTTGCCGAAGTCTGTCGTCTTTCGCGAGATCGCCTACTGTACAAAAAATTGGGAAGCGTTAGTGCTCGTTCTCATCTTCTGCACACGAGTTCACCTCTGACACTGACACGATTAATGACTCGGCGAACACTCATCTATCATGCAACAGTCTCTCAATTTCAATGATTGCATAAACATCTTCTCACATGGATCTGGTGGACAAACAAACCCTTACTGCAAGCACACAACAACAATCCACTCAATAATCAATCTATTATTTACTCTACTTTCCACATGTTCTTGGCACTCCAATGAGTACTTAACTCTGAAGATCTGATATCATGATAAAATGGGAGAGTAGAGTATTGTATACACAATTTTATTGAATTAATAAATTCATGTACAAAGGTTTGTGACTCATTATATTGAGTTTATTGGTTGTTATTAGATCTAACTTATTCCAAATATAAATGGAGAAGTTGAGAGAATATCTCAACTACATATCAAACTAGGATCTTACAAATCCAACTCTCTAACAACCTCTTAAGAATAGGATCACACAACTCATGTAGAGATTAGTTCTATTTCTCAATACATTAGCAAGCATATTAGATAAGTAGGAATTATATATTCCAACATCCATAACTATAGTTTCTCTAGCACATACTAATAAAACAAACAATTCAATGGATAATATAATTTGTATGGACATTGTTTCGAGTTTTATGGAGAATTTTAATACATTATGATGCAAATATAGTTAAATGTTTTGTATTGAAATTGTTTGATTTATTTTTTTCTTATTCCATATTATAGTGTGAATTTCAAAATGTTGTGGTCACTTTTATTTGTATTAGTTTGAATGCAATTTATGTGCTTTATAAAAAAACACATTCTTTGTAATGTTCATGAACATTGTTGAAAAAACTTAATAATATAGTTGATTTTTAAATTAAGAATATTTTAATTTTTCAAATTTGAATTTGAATTTGAATTTAAAGAATGTTTTTTGAAATTGGATATTATTTTGAGAGGACATTAGATCTATAATTCAATTTTTTATGATTTATATAAAGAGTTTTAAAAATGGATTTGAATATTGTAATTTTATTTTTCAAAATTTCAATGAAAGAAAACAAAGATTTTTCACTTTTTTATTTGAAAAAGAGCTCTGATACCACTTGCAATAAATCTTGGTTGATAAATATAAATCCATTTGGCTTTACAATAACAAAAAACATTTAGATAAAAATATAGAGAAAACACATAAGATAGGGTAACACCACCAACTATACATTCTAGAAGTAATCACTCCACAAGTCATGATTGTCACAATATAGTCCTCAACATACCTCAATATAATGATACTCATATATATACTTTCTCATATGTATTCCTAGTGACAATGTTCCATTAAGTTTCTAGGATGGGGGAGTGTATGAGTTGAAAGACACATATGGGGGACGTGTGGAAGCACCCCCAAACTTTAGGGAAATTCAAGGGGGATGAGGGGACTTTGGGGTCCGTAGCATAGGGGTCCCCATCTCTAAAATTATAAAAATAAAAATAATAATGATAAAATACCAACAATAACAATTCACCCCATGAAAATCCATCATCGTGCAATCTAATGGAAATGCTATAATTCTACAGATCCTAAAATCCTGAAAATTGTTAAGTTTGTTGAATTCTGAATGGGATATGAAGTTCTACTTTCTCCATATGAAGTCTAATGAGGTTGGAACCACTCTTAAACATCTTGGAACAATTAATGGTAATGTTAAAATTTTAAGTAAAAGTTGGCATTCTCCTTGATCTCACCTTTTCTATCCTTTTAAAGGTTGGCATTCTCCTTTATCTTACCTTATCTATCCTTTTACTTTAATAATTTAATATTATGATTAGTTACCAAGGTCACAAACTCCTCAAAGCTCTATTCCCTATATTTGTTCATTTTAAAAGGGTTGTTGGACAAAAAATCGGGGTGGTGGGGCAAATGTCCCTCTTTTGGTGGGGGAGGAGGGGCTAGATGCCCCCCTTTTGGGGAAACATTTCCTCATGTGTTTCCCTGAGTTTCCTCAAAAGGGGAGCATGGGGAAACATTTCCCTAGATTCCCCCCCACCCCTGGAGCGTGGGAAACGTGGGGACATGTACCTCACCCTAAGGGACAAGTCCTCATGGAACACTTCCTAGCAGTTTATGCCAACTACCCATTATTGTTATATTTATTACCTATAACTACTTAGTGAGCCTATTTATTACCTACCAACTACCAAGTGGGCCTTAATACATTACTATGGCCACATTACATTAATTATTCCCTTTAATTACCTCCATGTGTACCTCTTATTACATTAATTATGCTACCTAGGTACTTATTATCCTCTCTAAGTACACTAGAAACTTGTTGAGTTATCATTAAATTCTTCAACATTTGAATATTTCCCTTCAAATATTCAATAAGTAACCCTGCACTCACAAATTTAATTTGTGTAGAATAGTCAAGAATATGAAAGGTGATGTATTTTTCATATCCTAATCATTTTCTCTTCTCGTTGAATTTTAATTCTTCCCAAGGTTTTATATAATATTTTTTACAAGCTTCATTATGGAATTGTTTGTCCTTCTGTTGAATTACCAAATTAACCTTGGTTCAATGTTGTTATTTTTCTTGAATATATAATTCAAACAATGGACTAATCTAAGGAAGTATGCAGTAAGGATGCTTCACCGCCTCTTGATTATTTAGTATCCTAACCTCATCATTCAAAAAATTGGATTGAATTTGTAGTATGTCCACCTTTGCTCGCAAACAAGTAAGAACATTTTGTAATTTTCCTTTATTCATTTGGATTTAGGTGTATTCAATGGTATCAATTAATGATTCCAACGAGGTAAACATTTTAGTGATTTTTCTCATCATTGTCAGTTTGAGAAAACAACTATTTCTCATCGACTTGACACTTTCAATGTGTAAGGTATCAAATGATATTTTGTAGAGAAAAAATACAATGGATATAAAAATTATGAGCAAAAAGAGAAAAATATAGAGCACACTGACACAATTGATTCCAAAAATGATTCCTTTA
>JASDQU010097284.1:19696-30651 GCA_032191745.1 Picea mariana | reverse complement strand
AAGAAACAGTGGATTTGCAAAATTTAATTTCAACTTCGCATACTCAATTCATGGTTTTATCTCTTGCATACACAAAAACATGGGAATCGTTACATTAAAAACTTTATGCAATAACAAAATAGAGTGTGTCTTGTTAGATCTGAATGAATATATGTGTTGCTCCATTTGCATGTGTTTCAACAATCATTGAGACAATTGCAACAACAAAAATGTAGTGCATACATAAGAACCATACCTTCTTAATGATTGGTGATTTTAATATTGACATTCATGTAAATAATCATAGAAGAAAACAACTCATAGATTACATGCAATCACAACAATTGCAATAGATAAAACACAAATATAGCCCCAAAAGGAAACATGCTATTGATCACATATTGTTGGCAGCAGGCCGAAGTGGAAAGAAGGATGATCGTGGGGAAAGAAAGCATGCAGAAAATGAAGCAACATCTTGAAGGAAACACAGCACACGCGCATGCAAGAAAGCGTACACAAGGAAAGTGACTACTAGAAAGGAGAACAACACGTGCGCATGAGAGGAAGACCTAACACCAGTAGAGTTAGGGTTTTGGTAATGTATTGTAATGGCTAAAGAGCCAAATATGTATAAATTCCAATACTGAGGTATTGTTAAAGAGTTCTATTTTTTGAGGGATTTTGTAGTTGTTCCGATTTAACTAGTATTCGGGTTTTCTTGTACTGTTCGTCATATAATCAGTGCTCGAGTATGGTAGTTAGGCATGAACGGATGTGATATGTAGTATTTTGATGTAAGAACTATGTTGTTGCTATGGAGCTAGGGGAGCCGAGATAAGGTAGATCTTGAGGATTAGATCGCAGGCTGAGGGGCCTGGTGCGATCTAGTTCGCCTCATATAGATATTACCCATCTGAGGAGAATTGTAAGCATGCGACGCTATAGATATAGAACTATCATAATAAAATAGCCAAGAGACAAATCTTTGTGGACGTAGCCCAAGAGGGGGGTGAACCACGGTAATGTCTGTGTAATGTGATGAATGCATGCATATCTTTATCTTCTTTTCAGTAGTTAATTGATGTACTTAATGAATGAAAGAGTTAGTATATTGTTATGAAATATGATTGCGCTATGAAGGAAATAAGTTGTTGAAGGTAATGCATAGTCGCGAATAACAGTAGGCTGCAATCACAAGTTATAGTAAATGGTTAAGAATACAGATCTCATATCTCATACTCAATCCTAGGCTATAAACACCTGAGTCTTACAGCCACCCATTAAAGCTATATTGGGTGAGACTGCGCAGTGCATCTGTGAGTTGTGTTACCTTCTGGTTTACCAGGAGGGCTAATAGTTTTAGAGGCTTTGTTGGAAATCCGAAAGACATGAACCCTGGGTCAATAACTCAGACAGTATAGAGGAAGATTTCAATCAACAAATGGTTTTGTTGTCATTGGTAGGAACAAATGAGGATTGAGTAGATGAGATAGGTCGAGCGAGAAACGAGCAAAGAAGAGAAGAGAACAATGAGTCATTATAAGGGAATGTTGAGACCGTGGAACCCCACAAAAGAAGAAATCGAAAGCTGGTTGAGAACCAAAGAGCTAGAATTTGCACAGAAAGACAATAGAAACCCTAGAATAACACCTCTCAAATATCTCGAGAAATACGTGTTTACTGATTTGCAAGGAGTCTTTTTCTGTGATTTTTCGCATCTATTGCAGGAGTGGATACTAAGGTTGAAGGACAATCACACAACGAACCGGATTCGAAAGTTAGATTGGACCCCAGTACAAATTGAGTAGTTACAGCAGGTGAACAACAAGTTCACCTACGCAGTAGAATTTTGGCTCGACAGTATTGTGGCAGGCTTCATAACAGATTTTGCAGTCGACACAACGAAGTCGTACAATGTAGCGGAACAAGAGTTTCTACGAGGACCCTGAGGAAGGTACATGCGATCCTTGTATACTTCCATTAAGATACTGCTATACAATAAAGGTGTAATGACAATGGAGTCAGACAGCTAAACTTCCCTGTGTGCATGGGGGAAGGGGGGAAGCATTGATAGAGAGAGGAGAAATGGAAGGAGGTAAGGATAAAGGCAAGAAGGAGGAGGAACCCTTGGACCCGATCATGATGGATGATGACCAGATAAAGTGGATCTTGACGTCAACGGGAAGGACCCATAGCGGAGTACCCTACCAATACAAGGTGAACAGCAAGAAGAGAGCCATATCCGTGAGGGAAGGCTTGGCGAGTGATGAGGAAGAGGTAGAGGATCTCCAAGCTGTGGAGCAAATTGAGGAAATCCTATGCGCAACATATGAGAGGAAGACGAGAGGTCCAAGAGCGGGAGGAGAAGGCAGCCATCCTATCCATACTAATGTCAGTGTGGAACCCATAAACCCATGTGCGACTAATACACCAAAGAGAACACCACCATTTAGACAACCGAAACTAATACACCAAAGAGAACACCACCATTTAGACAACCGAAGTTTGTAGGATGTCCGACAGCAGGAAGTACATCTACACAAGGAGAAACAACTGGAGGAGCTAGTTCAGGCAACACTATTCAAGTATCTACTCCGTGCGGAGGAGGTAGTAGTTCAGTATTCAGAATGGCAGGACACGATCCCACCATCAGATTACCATAATTTTGAGGAGAAGCAACAGAAGAATCTGAAAAGCACTTGTTCATTTGTGCAACGATATGGGAAGCAAAACAGATTATTGATGAAGATACTAAACTTCCGCAACTAGCTATTACGCTAAGAGAACATGCACTAGACTGGTACATGAGTCTAGACACAAACAGTTCCCCTGGGATAACAAGGACACTGGCCGACATTAAGAAGTTATTGATAAATGAGTTTCAGAAGCCGAGCTCAAAGGATCAGTACATGAATGAGATGATCGAAATAAGACAGAAACCAAGAGAGTCTGTATGGGAGATTGATAAGATATTCAAGCGATTGAAGGGAAAGTTAAAATATCTCATGACAGATATGCAGCATCGACACCTGTTTTTCAATTCACTACTCCCACACTTAAAATACCCTTTACGACAACAGAAATTTCAGACGCATGCAGAGGCTCTGCAGGCAGCCTTGCAACTGGAAGAGAACTAGTACCAGCAGATAGACCTAGCTATCGAAGAATTGAAGGAGGATTTGAAGAATCTAACATTTCAGATGAACCAGAATAAGAACAAGGACAAATGAGAAGTATTTTGGTGTACCACATGTAGGACGGAAGGACACCACAAGAACGAATGTCCAACATTCGCGTAGTATATGGCAACAAGAATGCCAAATCCATTACCATTGGGAGGACTATGGTGTGAAATTTGAAAAAATTCGGGTCACGACCCTTATCACTGTACGATAATGAAGAAATACCAGACAGATCCAAAGAGTTCATATTGCACCTTTTGTAAGTCAATGGGCCACAACGATAAATATTGTAGAACTATGGAGTTAATGCGAGAAAGGACATCAGATGCATATAGAGTACAGGCCAAAATGATGACTAGGCAAGCAGCGACAGAGTTCAATCAAGTCCCATCTCCATACAACACTACGCAACAGCAGTATAATAGTGCGCAACAGTCATACAATAACACGTAGCCGCAGTACAACCTGGCACAACCTTAGTACAATACCGCGCAGTACAATCAGACACCTCAGTATAACGCGCCGAGAGGAGATCGAGCAGGCTATAGGAGGAGGATGAGCCAGAGGAGGTTTCGGATGAGATAGAGGACCAATCACATGTCACAATTGTCAACAACCGGGACATTATGCAAGGGAATTTCCACTACCACCATCAACTTGTATGTATTGTCGTGCATCGGACCATGATACAAAGGAATGTCTGACATTACTAGTAAAGATTCAGGAAAAGAGGAACCAGAACAACTGGAACGTTCAGTGGATCTCAGCTGAAGCGAGGGATGAAGGACAGAATATCAACATAGTCACTCGTGGAGGAGCTAAAATAGGCACTGATGCAGCCCAACAAGAACCAAAACAAAATCAGTGGGTGAAGAAGAACACCGAACCAAAGAAGCAGTTCGATGCACAGAAGGAGAAGGAGATATTCAAGAAAGGCAGACAAGAATTTCAAAAGGAGGACATGGCATTGACTTCAACTGTGCAGCAAAACAAGGAAGCACCAGAATATGAGATGCCTCCATCATTGGATCATACCAACGGGATGCAACCCATGGGACAAGTAAGTACAATCAAAGGATTTTTCCAATCATGTGTAAAAGTATTAAGTGATCCATCATCTATGAAAATATTTCAAAACATACTAGAAAAATGTAGCAGCGAGACGGAAGAAAAGATAGAACCAAAAAAAGTTAATCACCTACACACAAGAAGAAGAACAAGTAGGGAATTTAGATTGAATGCTAACATTGGGGATTTCAATATGGGAGAAATAATACTGGATCTAGGATCTAAAGTGAATGTATTACCAAAGAAGACATGGAAATGCATGGGAGAGCCAACATTAGGATACTCACCTGTTCAATTGAAACTGGCAAACCAACATAGAGTCCTTCCAATCGGTAGACTGAAAGGAGTGATAGTCGACCGAGATGGAGTGCGCACTAAAGCAAACTTTGAAGTCATTGAAATAGTAGATGGCACAACACTGTATCCAACGTTGCTTGGTCTAGATTGGGTGTTTGAAAACCAGGCCATAATCAATTTGAAGACCAGGAAAATGGCATTTGAGTCTAGCAAATATAGGGTCATTGTGCCATTGGACCCATCAGAAGGAGAGAGGTTTGTAGAACCTACTTGCCTATACCTAGAGGAAATCGACCAGTTGTACAGAAAAACTGTGCACGATGAGGATTACGTAAAACCAACTACAGATGGGGTACTTAGTTGGTAGAGAATTACTTCTTGTGTAATAGACTCAGACACCGGGTTAGAAAACTGGAATCAAAGGCTACACGAAGTATCCACGAGAAGATGTGAAAGAATAGACCGCGCAGTAAGATGGGTAGGCACGGAAATCAAAGAACCACCCAGCTTCCATGAACTAAATGATTTGGAAACATTCTTGACACAATACGAAGATACAGTGTTAGAGAACCAGAGACTGTTAGCACTTGATTTAGCATTAAAGGCCACACCGACAAGATGGTGGGGTGCACACTAGGAGACCATCACAGATTGGTACCAATGTAAATTGTTACTGCGCATAAGGGTTGGTGCAGAACATCAAAACAACAAACAACAGAGGTATCAAGGACAAGGGGCACCAATCGAACACTTGGAGAAGTGCAGAACATTGTGGAAAATGACAACCCCAGAGGAATGGTCTCATCACTTCATACACACTCTAGAGGGAATACTAGCGAATTGGTATACAGACCAAGAATTGCGCAAGGGAACTGTGACATGGACTACATTACAACAGAATTTTTCAATCACTTTCTCATTTGAACATGAGAACCCCAGCATAGACGCAACCCTTAAGTGGATCAGAGGAGTAATATTCATCAAAGAACCAGAAGTAGAATTGATCACAGAAGAACAACAACGGAACAAATAGATAGTCAAGGACCTGTTTTCATGTTACCATGTATAGGAGGAAGCACTGGATGAAGACGATCTGCGCGATATTCAGATCGAAGAAGAAGAAGGTGAAATAGATGTGGAGGGACCACCCATAGAATCAGAAGTCGTTTCCACGTTGATCAAGGTAAATAAAGTTAACATCGAGACAGTTGAGCATCCCAAAATGGCCAACATTGGAGATTAATGGGATGAGAAAATAGTGGAAAGCATCACAGATTTGTTGCATGAATACAATGACCTATTTCCCACAACATTTACAGAGATAAAGGGTATAGCCGGAGAACTAGGAGAAATGAAGATGCCACTCAGACCTTAAGAGAGACCTATTAGACAACGACCATACATATTGAACCCAATATATAAATAGAGAGTCAAAGTTGAGATCGATAGGATGCTCGAAGCCGACATCATAGAACCTGTCGAGGAGTCAGAATGGATAAGTCTGATGGTAGTACAGGACAAGAAACAAGGAGGGATTAGGATATGCGTTGACTTGAGTAAGTTGAACGATGCATGCCTACACGACCCATTCCCTACATCGTTCACGGAGGAAGTGTTAGAGAACATGGGAGGACATGAAGCTTACTCATTCACTAATGGATTCTCACGCTACCATCAGATTAAGATAAAACAGGAGGATAGATACAAGAACACGTTTGCGACAGAATGGGGATCTTATCAATACACAGTCATGCCATTTGGACTGAAGAATGCACCAACAATATTCTCCAGAGTGGTCATTGCAGCATTTAAAGAATTCATCCGTCAGTTTCTTGAAGTATACGTGGATGATTGGACAGTCTATAGTCTGTTGAAAAACCATGTGGAAGTTTTACAGCTGATGTTAGAAAGATGTAGACAATGTCAGATATCATTGAATATAAAAAAATGCATATTTGGAACACCATTTGGGATACTATTAGGCCATATAGTATGCAAACAAGGTTTATTAGTAGATCTGACAAAGATCACAGTAATTGTTAATTTACCACCACCAAAAGCAGTCTGTCAGCTAAGAGTGACATTGGGACACACAGGTTATTACAGGAAATTTATCAAAGGATATGTGTTGATTACTGCACCGATGGAAAAGTTGTTAAGAAAGGATATGAAGTTTCAGTGGAACGATGAGTGTCAACACAGTTTGGATACCCTGAAGGAAAAGATGGTCACCGCGCCAATATTAGTATTTCCAGACTGGGAGAAGACATTCCATGTGCATGTAGATGCATCATCCATAGCACTTGGAGCTATCTTGGCACAGCCAAGAGCGGGAGACTTGGATCACCCGATAGCATTTGCGAGCAGAAAGTTATCAGACTCAGAACAGAACTATAACACAACATAAAGAGAAGGCCTTGCCATGGTATATGCAATGCAGAAATTCAGACATTACTTATTGGGAAAACACTTTAAGATGTTCACAGATCATTCAGTCCTAAAATACCTAGTCAACAAACCAGTGTTGGGGGGGGAGAATCTGTCGATGGTTACTGCTATTTCAAGAATTTGACTTAGAAGTAATAGTCAAACTAGGGAAATTGAATGCAGGACCTGACCACCTGTCAAGGGTCACAAATGGAGAAGAACCTACGAATTTAGAAGACAACTTTCTGGATGCACAATTATTCTCGGTACAAATTGTTGATGAATACTTTGCAGATATCATTCAGTACTTGAGTACAGGTACTACGCCACAAGAATATAGCACCGCGTAGAATAAAAAACTGGTAGTCCGTGCTTTTGACTATCAACTGATTGCAGGACATTTATATAAAATGGGTGCAAATAGCATCTTGCGAAGATACGTGTTAGAGCACGAAAGACCAAGAGTTTTAGCAGAATCCCACGGGGGAATACCAGGAGAGAATTATGCAGGTAAAGATACCATGCAGAAGGTATTGCACACAGGACTATGGTGGCCAACGATTCACAGAGACTCGAAGGAGTACTGTCAAAAATGCGATGTCTGTCAAAGGGTAGGCAAACCCAACAGAAGGGACGAGATGCCATTACGACCACAAGTAAAATTACAGGCATTTGACAAGTGGGCAATAGACTTTGTGAGGCCAATCAACCCACCTGCAAAAAGAACGAGGGCTCAATATATTATCACGATGACAGAATATTTAACAAGATGGGTGGAAGCCGCACTAGTAAAATATTGTAGTGCAAAAACAACAACACACTTTTTGTTTGAACAAGTAATCACTAGATTTGGGTGCCCGAGAATTTTGATGAGCGACCAAGGCACGCACTTCATAAACAGTACGATCAACGCTATGACCAAAGAGTTTGAATTCCATCATCAGAAGAGCACACTGTATCATCCACAGGCAAATGGCATAGTGGAAGCCTTCAACAAAATTCTGGAGAACGCGTTGACAAAGATATGTAACATCAACAAGGACGAACGGGACCTCAAAGTACCAACAATATTATGGGAATACAGAACCACATGCAAAAATTTGACAAGGCACATGCCATTTAAACTGGGTTATGGCCAAGAAACAGTGGTGCCATTAGAATTTTTAGTCCCAAGCTTGCACGTAGCGGCCATCACACAAATGACAGAACGAGCTGTAGTACAGGAGAGACTGAATCAATTACTAACCATGGAGGAAGACCGAATATTAGTAGTATTCCACCAACATGTTCAGAAATCAAGACACAAATATTGGCACGATAGACACATCAGGAAGAAAACATTCAAGGAAGGAGATCTAGTACTGATGTATGACAACAAATCATTTCAGCACCCGAGAAAGCTCAGAATGCATTGGTTAGGACCGTACGAGGTAAAATATGTCACAGATGGAGGAGTCGTACAGTTAAGAGATTTACCAGGCGCAGAACTCAGAGGAATGATCAATGGGAGATGATTGGAGATGCACAAGGACAGTCGACCATCCACTATGCAGTAAAAAAAAAACAAAAACAAAACCAAAGCGGGCGCAGTACGACAAAGGTAGAAAGGCTACACGAATTTAGAAACACAAATTCGGCGGGGAGAAGGACAACGGTTACATACAAAGAGAAACAAGAGGGAAAAGGAAAGTCAGAAAAAGAAGGATGACATGACAGCACTAGGCAGAAATAAAGAACGGAAAGGACCGATGGGACACCACATTAATCACGCCAACAGAAGACGACAAGGCAGAGTAATGGCAAGTACAAAACCACCGGAGGTGCATCGAACCTGTAATTAAGGTGCATTAAACCCAAAACCAAGGAAGCGTCCTCGACAAGCTTCATGGGAAAGCCATACAACACACAGATGTGGGAGCCAATAGTCTATTCACGAAGAGAGAGCAGACAAAGAGAGATAGAGGCTAAAGAACACAAAGTGAGTTCACAGAGATCACCGAGACCATTCGAGTCCAGCAGACATTTGACATTCACCACCATGGCACCGCCCAAGCAAGCAGAAGTGAGCCATTCCGCCAGAAGAACCAGAGTTCAAACCAGGTCACAAGGACAGGCGGAAGAAGGTGAACAACAGTCATCAGAGATCGTACATATCGATGAAATCCCATCCCTAGAGACGATACCAGTACAACCCATGCTGATACTGGAGGAAATTCAACAGCCAACAAAAAGGCCATGAATGTAGATACGCCAGCAACGGTGTAGGAGCCTCATAACTAGGAAGCATAGACCCTGAAGGAAATACAACCAAAGCATACAGAGGCAGCTCCGAAAGTTAATGGCACAACGTCGAATTCGACAACAGCAGTGGAGCCAGATGAGTCTCAAATGACCATCTCAAAACACCCAACAGGGGAGACCGTTGAAGATGTCTCGGCTTGGGAGGAATGGTATACGGAGGAGCAACCAGAAGCCGCTGGAACTTCGAGCCAACCACCACTACAGTAGAAGGACAAAATACAGATACCAAGGTCACCTCGCAAGAAACCTGCACCATAAATTGTTCTACCGCGCATACCAACTGGGGTACAAGTAGGACCAAAACTACTGGGCCATATCGAGAAGCTCAAATGTTTAGACCATGATGTAGAAGACGAATCCAAGTTCCCAGAACTTGCGAAGAGGGTCTTTATACAGACCACGGGCACAAATTGAGTTGGAGAACCGATCAACCAACCATACCAGCGGGCAACTAGGCTGGAGAAAACAAGAATTTTAGGTCTTTTGGGCCTACCACATTTTGGTAAAGGCAAGTACGCAACAAAATCTGTCAAATAGTTTCTTGCAGTCACACATGGAGGGAACATATGGTTGGACAATCCTGTCCCCATAACCGTTGAGCTTATTATGCAAATAACAGGGTTACTGATTTAGGGTATGGATCCCACATTGTTTCTGGATGACAAAACCAAGGAGAAAGCACTAGCAGAAGAGATGAAGAAGAAGTATGGCACCGACAAGGGGACAAGAGGGATAATTATCAAGAGGATCAACAACACAGCCACACAATTGGGAGTGAAAATCTTAGCCTGCAAGCTGCTAAGAAAATGCCGAAGGGAGGAAGTCATAGCTGGAGTTGTTGCAGTTGCAGCCTAGTGCACAGAAGGCACCTCAATGAGCTAGGCGCCATACTTATTGAATTTGTTCCTAAAGGACTGCAAGGATGTGCAAGACCTAAGCACAGAGTTCCACTACTCATGGATGATTACATTAATAGCCTTCATGGGATGTCAAGAGCCAATGTATGTACTTTTTTGTACCAGACCCAAGCCTCAGGGAGCGAGGTATTTGTTGCTCAAAGACAGGCCAGACTCGAGGAGAAAGAAGGCGAGCGGGTCCATTTTTTAGGGGTACCTACGCGACCTACAGGAAGCCATCTCCAAGATGTGGAGAATTACACAAGAAGTTGATGCACGATATGCAGACATCGCCAATTTTTAGGCCACGTGACAAACAATGTGGATACAGGCAAGGAAGGATCTGGATAAACAGTGGCTACAGATGTGTTGTTTCATCACAGAGGGTGACATTGACATGGTCATCAGCGAATGGCCCGACGAATGGAGAATTCCATCCGTTACCCAAGAAGTGCCTAAAAGAACAACAGAGGAAGAGGCAGAGCAGGGAGAAACGTAGCCTCCAGAAATCCAAGTGCCCAAGAGACCAAGAACAAGCCAAGGCAAGACAACACCGATAGATGAAGGGCCAAAGAAGATAGGGACCCGAAAGGGGAAGAAGGAGAGTACACAACCGACCAAGGAACAACAAAAACAGGCTGAGGGAGTGTAGGAGACCGCCCAAATCCCAACACACGGGAACCAGGGGGAAATAAGAGACCAATCATGCTGCTAGGAGGCACACACAAGAAATCAAAGGCACAGTGAACACCTCCAGAATATACGATCACAAACGATGATAGGGACATATCACCAGAATGGTCCA
>JASDQU010097283.1:0-21554 GCA_032191745.1 Picea mariana | reverse complement strand
ATCATTAATTATTTGTTCATAATTGTCAATGGTTATTTAATTATTAATCAACTCTTTAATTATGTGAGTAAAGAATTAATAGGGTTGATAATTTAATTTATTAAAACTTGCGTATATGAGTGGGATAACAAACATTAAATAAAGGATAAGAAGCATTAAATAAATGGGATAAGATATTAGGTAGGGAGTAAATGAAGGGAAGTCGGTGAAGGAGGGATAAGGGGGGAAAGGAGTTGGAGGGGAGGATTATTCTATGGGAGTTGGGGATGAATTTTGGAGAGCTGGGGATTGGCAGAGTGAAATTTTGAGTGGAATTGACACAGTGCACCGGGGGTTGCTGGGGGTTTTGGGCACGGAGGGATAGGATATCCGTTGATATCCTGGGGCTAGGGAGCTACCTAGTCAGTAGGAAGGATTTTTTTGGGTAGTGTTCTAAAGAAGCGGGAAGGAAGCAAGCGACGGGCAAACACAGGTTGATAGCATCAGGTTCAGGTAATTTCCAAGAATTATGCATTGTTTTGTATAAAAATTTGTTATTAAATTTTATTGTTATGATGAATATGATTGGGAATGTGCTAATGAAGTAACTTTTAAATTTTACTGTTGTGTTGTAATTCAATGGTTGTTTATAATTAATTCATCCATTACACAAATCAACAAATCAAACAAAATATAAACTAACTAACTTGACGTTGATCAACAATACTAAGCTATATTCATCTTTCTGTGTTTGTATAAGTTGTGTCAAGTATAAATCTATGAAAAAAGAAAGAAAGATACTTTTTGAAACAACTCAATGAAGTATTTTAAGTTTCGGAACAGATCTGTGATGACAAAAGGACAAATAAATTTTATCTCATGTAAGATTAAAATGTCCAATACCTAAAAGTGAAATAAAATCCAATCCTCAGCAAGTGGTATTATCAACTATCCAACATTAGACTTAAAATCAAAATGTATCAATAGATGATCAGCCACAGATATTAAAGGAACCAAAATATAATGAACCATATAAATGAAAGCATAACATGAAAACTTATATGCAGAACAGTCTAAAGCTAGTTCAATACAAATAAAGTTTCATATTCAGAAATTATATGAGAAACAATATTAACATTGCACAGTCTACATAAGAAAAAAAGACAAAGAGTAAATTGTATCCCATATAGTTTCAGTATAATAATTTCATCATAAGGTCCAAAATGATTTTTTGGGATAATAGACTCTTAAAGATCGAAAAAATTAATACATAAATGATAGCAATTAGCCATGTATTGATAAAAAAGACTAAAGATAATTTAAATCAATGCATAATCAATTACTCAAAGAATATGAAGATATTATAATGAAAACAAAACCATTTTACTCACAGGACAAAAGTCATTAAGCAACCTGGAATTCCATATTCGTCTTTGAAAATACTGGTCCATTCTCCCAAAGATTCCAACCATTTGTTACTCCATTTGAAAAGAAAAAAGTTTACAAAATAAATAATATACAAAAAAGAAAGGATAAAAATCCCCCTCTCAATTTCCTCAGTCCCCTTGGCTTTGAACTTTCTCATATATTTATGCAATGAATGAACAGTATGGGCATCACTAATAATTTTCTCTGCCTGAAATTTTCCTCATAAAGAGACACAAATATCTCTCAAATCATGCATTTGTTTGGGAAAAAGATCGTGAGTAATCTAAAGGGGTCCATTTTGAAAATGGGTTCTCAATTGTTTCTTCAGATTCCTTACAGTGTGGCTACAATCAGTCCCGCCCAATTGTATGTCTGTTCTTGAACACATTTCCAAATCTTATCTATTGTTTCTCATAAATTATTTGTAGCAATCCAATATTATTTTTGGATCAATTATCTTGAACATATTTAGATAATAAAATCAAGCCATGATCATATCTGTACCAAATAACTGATAATAGAAACCTATGAAACAAAAATAAACCAAATTAATAACCTAAAATTGTGAATAAAACAAAATCTAGAACAATAAAATTAAAATGAATTTAAACTAACTATCATCTCTAAACAAATATTGTTTATATTTTCCTTTCAAATATGATATTAAACTTCTAGAAGCTTCAATTTGATGGAGAGGAGAAAAATATTAATTTTGGATTTTCACAAGATCAAACAAATGATAGATAATTCTTTTTTTTATTTTTTTATTTTATTTTGAAATGAGATGGAAACTGACAAAATAATTTAATTAATTAAACCTACCAAATGATTTTGTGAAAATTATTGCTAACGAGAAAAAGAAGAAAACATAATCATAATTTAAACGAAAGTAAACAATTGATAAAAAATAATATTTTCCTTTAAATTAAGATTTATATGTTCATCTCTCCCTCATTCAAATTTGATCAAATGTGAACAAATGTCATAAAAAATATCTGTCACAATAAACATTCTTCCTGTAAAATCATTGTTATTAATACATGTCTTCAACCAAGCCATTCTCATAGCAGATAAATTCAATAAGGAAGAGGTAATAACAAAATCCCAAATTATGAAGCTCATCCATCAACATCAAAACTCTGTAGAAAGAAAAATGAAATTGCATTTGAATTTCATGAAATTCAAACCAAACAAAATAATATAAACTCAAACCAACCTCGAAACAAAGAAAACCAATACCAATCCAATCAATTCAAAGGATAAAAAAAAAAATGAAGAATGCAAGTAAAATTTCGAGGGACCCTAGATTTTGATTAAAAATAAAGAAGGGGGTTGTTGGAGTCCAACAGTTAGTGAGTTAGTCGATCAACCAGCCAGTTGATCGCTCATGTTTTGTGAAGAGTCTGCCTATGTTTTTAGAAGATGTATATTTGTAAGTATGGATTTGGTAATATTTGTAGAGTCATAGAGAAAGTGCATAACACCATGTAATGAACCACTATGGAAATGTATAAGAGCGCATGACATTGTTTCTAATAATTGATGAGCCTCTTGGTATATGTATGTGACTGGTTGAATTAATATAATAAAAGTTGCAATGATTCTTGTCCTTTCACGTGTTAATCATGTGTATGATGAATGGATGTGTTACTGTTACATACTATTAGTATTTATATATATCACAATGAATCTGTGAATGTCACCCCAAATGGATTCTCTGGGTAATTAACCCTTCATCATCAACACAAGACCAGATGGTCTCTATGATTCTCATTGCATCTCGGGTTAGACCTTCTCCAGTATTTGGCTAAGGATTGATATGATGATTCCTTGGGTTTTGTTTTGTCAAATCTAGATGAACCTTGGGTTTTCAACCCCCTATCATTAAGAAGGATGCACACAAGTGAGCCAAAAAATGGTTTCGTTGTTGGGACTTGAAGGTTTTGCATTGAATTATGAATGAGAAGAATGATGCGGTATCCATCTCAGGAGGAAATTCAAGATTGGATGACTATGAAGGAAGAGGCGTCTTTTGGGTGGGAAACTCAAGGTATGAATGCCAATATCTAACAATTGAAGAATATGTATATCTAAACTAATATGCGTGAATTTTGTTTGTTGAATATCCATTTTTATTGTATGAATGGTTGAAGAGGCAAACTACTACTAATCGTACTTTCAGGCCCAAAGAAACATGGTTTTGGGATCAGATCACGATTGATAGGATGAAGGTATTGGATAACAAGTGGACTTGAGCTATTGATTTATGGTTTTCTCATGTGAATGAAGGTTATATCATTGAACTTGTTGTAGGATACATTGATTCTTTCAATGAAGTTGAAAGGAAGTTTACTAAAGGTCCTTCAAAAGGCTACTAGACAAAATCCCACTCTAGATAAAGATGTTGTTCATGGAGAAGGGGATGATGCAAATGGATCCCCAATAGGATGGCTATGTAGACTCCCATAGCATTGCGGGAGAGGATTAAAATAAGGAGGAAAACGAGAGAGGAGAGATGGATATGCTTAGGGAGATCTAGAAGTTGTTGATATGAGGTGAGGGATATAATGGACCCACAAGAATAGAGAAAAGAAAGTGTTGAAATATATGTAATAAGAGTCAAGTCAAGAAGGAAATAATAACAAATGAGTGTAAATAAGATAGAAAGGGGTGTGAGATGAGGGGTCATGCCTAGAATTAAGAGGAAATGGACTACACCAAGAGGAAGTGCAGGAGAGTGTGTTGTATCATAGAGGAGAACATATGATTATAGGCCAGCGAAGAGGCATGACATTAGGACTAGGGTATCTAGTGAAGATATCAGGAGTGGTGGTAGTAGGGCCTAAGAAGACAAAGTCCAAACCCCTTTCTTGTTGCAATATGTCACAACTTTAGAAGAAGATGAAGTGAAAAGTAGAGGCACAGAGGTAGGAGAGGATGATGAAGGTACCCCTAGAGGAGGGGAAGAGGAGATAGAAATAGTGGATGGTATTGTGTGACTAAAGGTAGAAAAATATCCAGGTTCCCTCACAAGAAATGTTCAAAGAATATGGAGTTAGCCCCGCTTTGAACCACCCCCCTTGTGCATTTGTAACCAAGAAAAAAAAACAAAAGACAACATGGCGACTGGGGTAGAAGAAAGTGTAGGAGAAGAAGAAAAAGAAGTGGAAAGTTAAGAAGAGGAAGAAGTAAGTAATACTTCACAAGGAATAGTATCAGTACCGAGATCCCTGACACCAAGAAATCAGTAAGGAGGATATAGTTCAATATTGAGGATGAAAAACAAAGATAACACCCCGAGACTACCTGTGTTCCATGGGATGGGTAAGGATGATGTAGAGCAACATTGGTTTATGTGTGAGGCAATATGGTCTATGAATAGGATTATAGACAAGGCCTCGAATATCATGCAACTAGAGACCACTTTTAGGGACATATACTTGACATGGTACATGAATTACAAGGCCACTACATCAGCAGAATAGAAGAGGTCCTTGACATAGATCAAGAGAGATATTCTTAAGGAGTTCCAAAATCCTAAGTCATAATATCGGTGCATTACAAATATTAAGGAGATCAAGCAGAAACTTGGAGAAATAGTGTGGCATTATGAACAACAGTTCAATATCCTATTAGACATGTTGATGTTTTGGATAAAATATGTGCAACATAGAGAATGGTTCATTGCGAGGTTACTTCCCCATATTCAAGTCCCACTTACCTCAAAAAAGGTGACTACTCAAGAAAAAGTGGTGGACATTGTGATGTGTCTAGAGGCTATACAAGGAGGAGGATAAGTATATGGAAAAAGGTACAGCCCCAACTTTCCAACCCGACGATGCAGTTGCCGTATATGGAAAAAGTAAAGGTAGTGCATTATCACATTTGGTGTACAACATGTTGATAAGAGGGTCACCACAGAGATGAGTGTCCTACATTAGGAAATTATATGGCAACATGTGTGCCAAATCCATTTATGAGTGGGCCTCAAACAAAATCGTGCAATATTTGTAGACAATGGGACATATACTACCCCATATCCCAACACTAGATAAATATTAAAAGACACATCATACTCCATTCTATGAGTTCTGAAAATCCATGGGGCATGATGTGAACAACTATCAGTCACTCCAATTGATTTAATACCATACCCATGATGTATTTGGGGTTCAAGAGGAGTAGAATGTTGGTGACAATGGTGGTGCTGAGAGAGGTGGATATCAAGGAGGTCCACAGGGATGAAATGGATGAGAATGAGGATGAGAATACAAAGGAGGTGGATATAGACCCCACACTTGTTTCAAATATTGTGAAATAGTCCACATGTCAAGATTTTGTACCAAACCATGCACTCTATGTGGATAATGTTACAGTCCCAAGCATGTCACAAATGACTATCCTGAATTGTTGAAGAAGTGGGAGGAAAAAAAGGCAGACTGCAACATGGTGATTGTAGAGCCATGCGAAAACAACAGGAAGGACGATGAAGTTGATGTGCGAGTGATAACCCAAGGAATAGAAAATATGGGAATCGAATTTGATCATGGTGAAATATAAGGTAAAAGGCTAGAAGAAATGATAATAAAGGAAGCACAACCCCCTTCTAAGTTTGATGTTTCCCAATAGAAATAGTTTTTGTGTGACATGCATAGGGCCCTGGAGGAGGAAAAATCACATGAAGAACTATAGTTCATGACACACAGATTTCTTTAAAAGTCTTAGATCTGTGAGGAGGTATAATGTGTGACACAATGATCCATGGAGGAAGCCCAAGCTCATGAATAATCGTAGTGCTCCACCCATAGGTCCTTAGAGAAAGGTCATGTGTGCAAGGAAATATAATGTGTGGCGTAAAGGTCACTGGAAGAATATCACAGACAATAATAAATTTGACGTGCCGAGAAAAGGGAAATAGAGGAATACATGCATGAAGAGATGAAGCCCATGGTGCAAGAAGAAGCACTTCACAACATGGGTCATGAAGAAAACACTAAATACAAAGTAAGTAACTTCTTGTGTTGTTGTTTAAAATTGTTAAGTTATCCTAATGTTCTGTGGAATTTGACACAGATGTTAGCACCCTGCACAGGGGAATAAGGGACCAAGAGAGTCATATCATCCCCTCTACTAGAAAGGGATATTTGCTAGGTATGTAAAAAAAAGTGCATGGGAAGAGAGTTCAAGATGATGGTTGAAATAATAAGTTATGAGATGCACGATGTCATGTTGGATCTAGGATTTAACGTGAATATCTTGTCAAAGAAGTCATGGGTATTGATGGGTAAGCCAAAGTTTGTCTGGTCACCCTATTGGAAATATTGTTGTCATTGATTTCAAAGACATGGGGAGCCTACAAGAATATAGATGTCCAACATAAATATTTCAATATGGAGATTGTTGAAAGTATTATTTTTGGTCAATTTGGATACCCTATTTTTGAAGAAATGTTTACCCTACTTAACTAGCTCAAATGGGAGCACAAGTTACATGGTTGGAAATCTTATTCTAATACCTTTCCAATGGTATATGGACGTCCCTATAACTCCCTACGAATGAGGATATATGTGGAATACAGTTGGCTTAGTTTGATGGACAGTTGGTATGGATTGTCGATTGTCATTCACGTCAACAATTGGAGAGTGATATTGTATATTGATGTCAACCCTTGGAGAAAGTCCGGTAGCAAATTCTAGTAGCACAAAGGTTTAGGTAATGGACCCAAGGTTGTTTCATGGATAATGGTATGAGTTTTAATATATTTTAAGATAATACTATTCTATATGGATAGTACATGTCATTCCATTTCTGGTGGTATGTGAAATGTCACATAACTCTTCACAGTTAGAGAGTTTAGGCCATGTAAAGTTGGAGAACCCTCATGAGTCATCTAGAAACCTCGAAAGGTCAAAGTAGTCAAAGTGGTTTAAGAGATTTTATAAGGTAAATAATAAAGTGAAGTGATGATTGTACTATAATTCAAAGTGAATACAAAATAAATTATTTAAATAATAAAGTTAATGGAGAAATTAGAAGTGGGTTAACCCTAAAATAGGGAAAGTGGCTTAAGATGGTTAAAAGGTAACCCCTTGAGGAAGTTGCATGAACGTATAAATAAGATGAAAGACTCTCTCATTTTAATTACACTTGAGAATATTGAATATCTATAGGTGAATAAGGTAACCAAAGGATATCTAAGCCAAATTTTAGAGGGAAGGTGAAGTAAAGAAGGCCAAAATTCAAGGGAGGATAAATTCTTTTGATGATGCTTTCTAAGGTATGTTATTTTCAGTTCATCTCACCATTTTCGCAATAATTTTTTTTATAGAATGATTCAAAGAATGAAATTGGGAGGCCATTCACAAAACATATCCAAGTATCTATGGTACAGATTTCATCTTGTGGGTCTTTGTATTTTTGGAGTTACACTCCGTGGAAAATAGGGTTTGTGGCTAGTCCTGAAACTATTCTAAAACATGTGTTTCGGGTAAAAACGTCATAAATTATTCATAACAGATCCAAATTCAGTAAGACAAAATTTGTTGGTTATATTATAGTATATAGTATTCTGTGTACAATTTTCAGATGCATACAACAAATATTTCGTGTAGGGCACGCTCTACAAGTTTTCTCTCTAGAATAAGCCAAAATTCAACAAGGTATTCCATTTTTTCTATAACTCATTTTCTGAGAGGTTCCAAGTAGTGACACTTGGAGGAATTGTATTAAACAAACTGAATAGAATTCTATACTATTTTCATATCTTTATTCATTACAGGTACATAGTTATGATTATTTCAAGTTAGGGTTATTGACTAATCCGAAACTAGTCATGTGAGACTAAAGTAAAGTTTGATGAAAATGATAGTCTCTTGTCGTTAAAGTTAAGGAAGGTTTGCAGGTATGTGATCATATACATCAGGTATATTAAAGAGTTACAAATAAGATTTGTATGACGAAATTGATGAGGGATTTTGGTTGAGGTACATGTTGGGTACATGGTTGAGATAAGTAGTTGATCAGTTGGCACATACATGAGGTGTATAGTTGATGATGTTGGTACATCTTGATGAGTCATAGTTGATGAGTAGTTGATACATGAATGGTACATACTTGGTACATGGTTGGNGCTTGGTTGATGCACATATTTGAGAGTTTTCTTGGTGATTGATCTTGGTGAGTAAATCTGATTTGGTTGATAAGATTGATGAGATATTTTGTTGTAATAGGTTTTTTGGATAGGTTGTTGTGAAAGGTTATTCGCACAGGTTTGGTGCATGGTTGATGCACTTGTTCATGGTACAGGAAGAGTTACAGGTTGGTGCATGGTTGATTTACTTGTTTATGGTACATGTTGATTACAGGTTGTTTGGTATAGGCTGGTGAATGATTGATGCACTTGTTTATGGTACAGGTCGATTACAGGTTGAGGTACAGGCTTATGCATGGTTCAGGTTATTGGTACAGGTTGTTTGATGCAGGTTGACTGGTACAGGTTTACAATAGTATATATCATAGTTACTGTGTGATAGTGGTTCCATCATTATACTTCTACGTCAGGGCGGTTGGACGGGGCAAGGACAAGTGGTTTTAGATACATTACAGTTGTAGCCAGATAACATAGGGGGTTGTAGCCTCCTTCTGGTTGTAGCTGGAGAATTGAGATTTTGGAGCTTCCCTCAAGTTGTAGCCTGAGAAACTAGGAGGTTGGAGCCTCCTTCCAATTGCAGTTGGAACAAAAGGAAGTTGGTGCTTCCAATGAATGTAATTATTAAATACATATAATAAAAATCATTTTGTGGTTTTCTATGGCTTTGGGTTTCCACATAAAACACTGGTATACTATGTATGTGTGTGATTGATCATGTGTTCATTATTTATTGAATCTGAAACTATTGGATGATAATGATACATTGATATAACACTTACATTTTATGGTGAAAAAGGATTAAATTTCCCTATTACTGATTCACCACGCCTCTCAGTAATCCAACAATATGAACTTTTTTGTCAAACAACCCAGCTAGAAAATTGAGGTTGTCTCAGCCAGTATTTTGGGGACAAAATTACTATAAATAAAAGATAACATTCACACTTTTAGTGAAACCAAGCAAGAGATCAAGTATTAGGGGCCCTAAAGGTGTTGGGGTGTCTTTCTGGTGTGAAAGATAAGTTTAAGGGATTCTCTTAAGGTATTTCTTATTCTCAAGGTATTCTATAAGGATGTGATGTTGTTGTGAGGTTGTGATGTTTCCTTGTGCACTTCTATGAGGTTGTGATATTTTCATGAGTGGATGTTTCCATGAATGGATGTTTCTTTCAGTGGATGTCACCATGAGTGAAATTTGTTTTCATTGGATGTTGTCATCAATGATTACACTTTGGGAATGATGCTATGAGGCTTGCTAGGGTTTGAAGGATTGTCTATGGAATGAAGCATGCAGGTGAAGTCATAATTACTCTTTGTATGAATATATTGGATTGGTTTTTGCACATATATTATTGAGTTGGTTCTTAGTTGAGGAGATTGTTGTCTCTAGTAGCTTGGTGCCTACATATTGTTGAGTTGGTGGTCAGTTGAGGAGATTAGTGTCTCCACTAGGTTGGTGCTTATATCTTGCTTATTTGGTGCTCATATAAGGCGATTGTGTAAATGTATTGATCCTGCACATAATATATCTAGATAGAAAATACTACACACATTTGCAGAGAGAAATTGAGAAAAAAGGAGAGAAATAATGGAATAATTCTCATTAACCGTTAAGAATAGTGAATAATTTACACAAGATATACTCTGTATAACTCAATGAGTGCACACTGGAGGAGAACCAATGCACCATAGGGGTGGTATAGAATGAACTGGACACACACCGACAGTTACGCGAGTGAACTGCCACCTAGTTTAGTCTCTTAGGCAGTTACGAGAGTGAACTGCCACCTAACTGAGTTTAACTAGTCAAGTAGTCTTCAGTTAACTGATTGAATAGAGAGTAGTGAGGAGTTAAATAAGGGAATCAAGGGTAATGTGCCAGTCTAGTAATGATCCCAAGTCAAGTGTGCATTAGCATAGTGATGATCCCAATGTTGCATGGTGACAAAACCAATGCAACATCTAAACTCAACTCAACTAGTCAAACTGAAGTGTCAACTGAAAGAGAATATTATTCAGGTGGAATATTCTCCCCTAAAATATAGGAGACTGGATAATGACTAATTATGACTAATAAAAAAGGAAAAACCTTAGGAAAAAGAAATCCTAGGTGTGTGAAGTAACTCCAACACCCCCTGAACATCACTATGGTGAAAATAAAGAATGGGTCTTGGCAACGAGGCCATGTTAGGTACCCAAATAAAAAATATACAATGAAATAAAGTGAGGAAAGAGGGAAACCCTCATGGGAAACCCCCCCTCCCCTCAAGGTACAATGTATGCAAAAAGAATAAATAAAGTTGCTAGGCAACTGTGTCCTTCACTCCAAGATGACTTCATAGAGAATGAAACTTTTTCTCAATGAAGGTCTTGGTGAATATGTCTACCATTTGTTCTTTTGAAGGATAGAATTGTAAGTCGATGATCCCCTCATGTACTAAGTCTTGGATGTAGTGCATGTGTATATTGATGTGCTTCATCCGCTGCATCTCTACAAAACTTCAAAGTGCTCTAGTTGTCACACCAGATGACGATCGATCGATGAAACTGAATGCCCAACTCAGTGAAAAAATGTTTTAGCCACATAGCCTGAATGGTTATGTTAACTACCCCTGTGTACACTACCTAGGTTGAATATAGATCAATGGCAACTTACTTCTTTCTCGACCAATAGATAGGCCCATAACCAATACTAAGTGAGTAACTAGATGTGGACTTGCAATCAATGCTAATGCCAGCCTAGTCAGAATTAGTAAAATTGATGAGATCTAATGTAGATTTTGTTGCATAATGAATCCCAAAATTTATGGTGCCTTGTACGTATCGAAGGATACACTTTGCAGCCTTCCAATGTAACTCATGTGGCTCTTGCATGAACCTGGAAACTACACCAACTGCATATGAGAGGTCTAGTCTGGAGTGTGTGAGATACAACACGCTCCCCACTACCTGTCTATACAGTGTGATGTCAACCAGTGGAGTCTCCTAGCCATCCTCAAGTTTCAATCCTCATAGAAAACGAGTTGGAGCAAACTTGCAGTCTGTCATGTTAAATATCTCAAGGATATCTCATGCATACTTGGCCTGAGATAGTTTGATTCCTAATGCATCTTGATTGATCTCGAGTCCAAGGAAGAATTGTATTGGAACCATGTCCATCATCAAAAAACTTTCATGTTGAATCCTCTTGACTGCAGTAATCGCTGAAGTCAAGCAACCGGTGATCAACAAATACTCAACATACAAAACTAAGAGTAGAAGTGAATCAGTCATCCTGAGCATGTAGAAATTCAGGTCTGATTTACAATGTAAAAAGTTATGTGACAACTGGTAGGAGTCCATCTTGTCATACCATGCCCTTGGAGCCTTCTTGAGTCCATAAAGGGACTTCTTCAGTCAACAGACCAAAAATGAGTCCTACATAAATCCTTTGGGCTGCTCCATGTAGATATCCTCAGAAGGATCACCATGAATAAATGCATTCTTCATGTCCATCTAATGGACTTCCCATCCCTCAGCAGCCGCAATGGCAAGTGCCAATCATATGAAATCCATATTCACCACTGGAGCAAAGGTATCATCATATTCAATACCATGAACCTATTGTGAGCCTTTGTAGGCAAGCCTAGCTTTGTATCTACTAATCTTTCCATCTGTTGTGCTCTTGGTTCTGTAGACCCATCTGCATTTGATAATTTTCCTACCAGAAGGAAGGGGAACCATATCCCAATTCTGGTTCTCGAGGAGGGAGTTGTACTCCTTCTGCATGGCAGATTCCCAAAAGGGATTTCCAGCAGCTTCTTCATAAGACTGTGGATCTGAAGAATGAACCAAGAAAATATTCCTGGAGGGAAATGGTTCAGTGGAAGTGAGTGCAACAAGAGGATCCTTGAAATAATATAGAGTCCTCCTAGTATTGGTTGGATCACCAATGATATCCCCTGCATCCTGAAGAGTAGTTTGTGCCCACTTGGGACTCTTCTCTAGCTCTGTAGCTGCATCTGGATGCTATGACTTTGCATTTGACTGTACTGAATCTGAATCCGAATCATCTAATTCCTATGAATCAAAAATCTCATCTGAAGAAGATTCGGCATGTGCATGCTCATCAACTCAGACAGGTGGAAGAATGAAGGTGTCTGCTTACGAATTCTAAGGTACATGTGAGACACTTTCCTTGAATTGGACACTACTCTCAGTGATGAGTCGATCCGAGGAAAAATCAATAAGTCTATATCCCTTCACACCGTTGGGGTATCCAACAAAAATACACTTAGTGCTCTGTGGATCAATGTTCGACAACACAGGTATTCCAACAGAGGATGAACACCTTCAGTAACCACTCACATAACAAGATCAAAAATCAACACACTAATGTTTTCACATGGTAAAACCCCTACAGGAAAACATCCATGGACCCAACCAACGCAGCCACTTGGAACAGTTTATTAATGCAAAATAAAAAGATTACAGAGAGATTGTATAATAGAGTTTCTCACAATCGATCATTGGCAAATGACCCTCCATGCTCTTTAAATAGAGATCATGGACCAATCGGGTGTTAAGCCACGGATCAATGGCTGTTAAGATCGAGGAGAGTATGAACCATCGGATCACTCTATGTTGGGAACATATCGTGACCGTCGGATTTCCTAACTACAAATGCATACTAATGCATACTAAAGAAACACACTAAGAAAAACACTTTTACTTAATGACATATTAGACCAAGTAGATATTAATTAACTCCTAAGTGTCTAAATATCCTAACATCCCCCCTTAATAACAACTCGGTATAGGATTGAAGGATTTACACAATAGGAGAAGGAAGGAGGCATTAGAGCCTATCCCCCCTTAATGACATCTTCCCGAACTCCCAATATAGAGTCAAGTTTGGAAAACATTGATTCTATAAGAGACTTTGTGAAAATTTCTGCAACTTGATCTTCTGTAGGGAAAAAGAGCACTTCAATAACTTGATCATGAATGGGCTTTCTAATGAAGTCCATGTGTAGATCAATGTGCTTGTTGTGCATGTTGAAATGGGTCTTTGGCAAGCTTGATGGCACTTTGATTTTCACACCCAAAGGCTGGTCGGATGCTATTGCTCGAATACAAACTCTGAAAGGATATGTCGAAGCCACAAGGCTTCCTGACTTGCATTTACCACTACTCGGTACTTTTCTTCTACTGAAGAAAGTGCAATAACCTGGTCTTTATTATAGGCCCAAGTGACAGGTCTTGAACCAAGGTTGAAAACATAACCTGCAGTAGACTTCCGATCATCAGGATCACTGGCCCAATCTAAATCAATGAAACCAACCAATAAAGGAGTCCCCCCTGAACTGTACCATGGAAACAACAAAGTATCCTTTAAAATGCTTTCCAATGGATTTCACAGGATGTTTTCATATACCGGGAAACAAGACCAACAACAAAGGAAAGATCAGGATGGGTATGAGTCAAGTATAAGAGGCTACAACCTAACTAACAGTACAGGGTGTCATCAACTTTAGGAGAAGTATAGGTGACAGTAATCTTGACTCTAGCCTGGAAGGGAGAAGGGGTTGGTTTACAATAATACATGTGAAAGCGACGAAGAAGGTCACAAGCATACTTAGACTGGGAAAGAAAATTTACTTCATTGGTTTGCAAAACTTGGAGGCCAAGGAAATAGTGCAAAAAACTTAAGTCTGTCATTTCAAATTTCTTCTTAAGACTGGTTTTCACATGGTTTAAAATTTTTGAGTCACTACCAGTAAGGATAAGGTCATTAACATAAAGGACAAGGATTATGAGATGGATTCCTACTTTCTTGGTATAAACATTAGGATCAGAATGGCATCGAGAGAATCCGGTGTCAATAAGAAATTTTTCCATTTTGGCATACCAAGCTCGGGGAGCTTGCTTAAGACCATAAAGGGATTTATTAAGGAAACAAACAAGGCTAGAGTCATTATGGACATAGCCGGGAGGTTGTTCCATGTAGATTTCTTCTTTCAAATTGCCATGCAAGAAGGCAGATTTAACATCCATCTGATGGACCTCCCATTTATGTGAGGCAACGAGGGCAAGAACAAGACGGATGGAATTCATTTTGGCTACAGGGGCAAAGCTTTCATTATAGTCAATTCCTTCAACTTGGGAGAATCCTTTGGAAACTAACCAAGCCTTGTGTCTGTTAGCACTTCCATCTTATGCATACTTAGTTCTGTAGAACCATTTACATCTGACAAGTTTTATTCCTTTTGGAAGAGGTACAAGATCCCAAGTATCGTTTTCCATTAAAGAACGATACTATTCATTCATTGTTGTATCCCAATCTGGATGACCTGAAGATTTAGCAAATGTCTTTGGATAATGAGTCTCTGAAACTTGAGCCAAAACAAAATAGGCTCGCTGGAACTGTGAACGTGTTCGACGTTGACCTGAAGGATCACCGACAAGATCACCAACTGCTTCTTGTGTTGAACGGACCCATATAGGAAGCGATGGAACTGGTGATTTTTCAGGTTCAAAGGAATCATTTGGAGGAAGTTCAGTAGGTGGAGGTGGATTTTAATCCTCACTGTCATCATCTAAAGAAGAAGGCACAAATGTCAAAGATGGCTCGCAGGCCGAAGAAGGCACAACTGCCAAATTAAGCTCACGGGCTAAGAGAATTTCATCAAATTTAACATCTCTTCTAAGAATAATTTCATTACAATGTGGTTGAAGAAGTCTATAACCTTTTACATATTCATAATAACCAACAAATATACACTTCTCACTTTTAGGCTGCAATTCTTTCCTTTTCTCATCAGGAATGTGAGCCCATGCTATATTGCCAGATACACAAAAGTGACTTACATTTGGTTTAATTTTAGTCCAAGATTCTTCAGGTGTTATATTTTTAAGAGCATTTGTGGGAGTGTGATTGACTATGTAATTTGCACAGTTGATTTCTTCCGCCCAATACTTTGGACTTAATCCCTTAGATTGGATCACACAATTAGCCATTTCTTTTAATGTGCAGTTCTTTCTCTCAACAACACCATTTTGTTTTGGTGTATATGGAACAGTGTGTTGCATTTGGATGCCCTGTGTAGTGCAGTAACTTGTAAAATTATTGTTCACATATTCGCCTCCATTATTTGTTCTTAACTTTTGAATTTGATGTGCAAATTTCTTTTCTACAAGGGCCTTGTAGGCCAAAAACTTGTCAAAAACTTATCACTTAAGTTTTAAGAAGTAAAACCAAGTACGTTTGGAAAAATCATCAATGAAAGTTAAGAAATACTTGCACCCAGAGAAAAAAGGAGAAGAAAATGGACCACACAAATCACTATGAACAAGTTGTAAAGGCCCGAGGCTTGCCAAGAGGCACATTTATCAAAACTATCCCGATGATGTTTGTTGAGAACACAACCAACATAAACACTATCTCTACATAAAACAAAAGGAAGACCAGTCACCATCTGTTGATTACATAGTTTCTGCAATGAGTGATATTTTAGATGACCAAACCGCTCATGAAAAAGTTTGCTCAAGTCATCACTATGAGCAACAAAATCTGATGAAAAATTTGATGACCCAAAGTTGTCAAACTTGTACAACCTAGTAATATCATCAACAATTCCAGTTGCAAGAATATGCTTAGGATCTTTTAGATCCCTGATTACAACTTGGTGAGGTGAAAACTCTACGATTTTACCTTCACCTGAATGAGTGATTTGATATATTGATAGAAGGTTACTAGAAATACTTGGAATGCATAATACATCATTGAAATGACCATTATCTACTTGAACTATTCCAGATCCTACAACACTAAGAGATATATCATCACCAACAAATATTTTCTTGGTGTCACATTCATTTAGAGAAGAAAATATGGCTTTATCCTTAGCCATGTGATGAGATTCTCTTGAATCAATAAGCCACTCATTAGAAGAAGAAGTAGAATTTGTGTTGATGGAGAAACCAGAAGCAGAAAGTGCATGTCCATAAGAAGAAGAAGAAGAATAAGTAGAATCAATAATGATTTTGTTCTTCTTCATCTCTTCTTCTAAAGATGCCATCTTCTTGAAACATTTGGACTCATCATGACCATATTTATCACAAAAGTTACAATGTCTGTCAGTCTTCTTATTTTTATATTTTGCTCCTTTGTCACCATTAGGAGTTGAAGTTGTCTGAGTGGGTTTGGGACCCTTATATTGCTTGTTGTTGTAGCGAGGATGTTGCTTCTTGGGATACTTGGGTTTATCTTTATATTGGGAAACTAAGGATTTGTTAGAGGTACCTGTAGTGCTGATCACTCCAAGTTGTATAATCTTATCTTCCTCTCTAATCAAAGAAGCACAAAAAGACTCAAGAGTGGGTTTTTCATAAGCTTTCCCTAGAGCCTCTCTCATGGAATAAAAGGTAGATACAAACATAGAATATGCACTTGTTATAACCCTAATTTGCACCAGACATACTTACCTGCCATCAGGCCATCTCATACGCCTTCTTTGCCAAGCCAATACTAAACAACTCTTCTTAAAAACACCCTTTTAAAGGCCCACATGCCCTGCTCCACTACAGCCTACATGTACACTCTAGTTGACCCACTACAACCTGCATGTACCTACAAAAGCACAAAAAATGGAAAGTTATTGACAGAACACACAATTTTGGGTAAGTTAACTAAACCTTTCGATCATGCATGGCTAGTCATTTGAGTAAATACCTAGCTCCTTCTAGCCTATAAAAGAAGGGGTAGGGGTCCTATATAGGAGGAGGAAAATCATAGTAAAGAAACTCTACCTGAATTCGTATTCCCCTTTGCCCAAGATTCTGCAACCATTTTGTGATTTCAACAAAGAAGAGAAGCAAGTGTGTTAGAAGTTGGTGCATAGTAAAAGAGGAGCCCAGGACTAGATTTGTGGAGCAGTGGTCATCTTCATCATTGTAAGTTTCTTTAGTGAAGTTGATAATAAAGAAGTACTTTTCCTGTCCCACCATATGATGTTTTCATTTTTTATTGCGTACATGTTGATTAAATATCTAACCCATTAATTTATAGATCAAATGCATGTGGAGTTATTTGTTTGTCTTTTGTGAATGTAGTTCAACCTTGGGAGGAGAGTTGTAGTCAAAGAGAGACCAAGCATGAAGAGGGATCGATACCAAATGCCATAAATAAGGTATGTTCACTTGATCTTATTAACTGTGTATTTGCTTAAGAATAATGGGGATTAGGTCTGGGATGATGATAAAAAGTAGGAATCTTTAGGTCTTTTCTTCATGCATGATAAAACCCTAAGTGCTAGTCCGTAGGGGGATTTCCCACTCACAACAGAATTGGCGACCATACTGGGGATCTCTTGGGTTTTCTGGTGTTACTTTTTGGTAGTTTCAAATTGGTTTCATCACCTTTTTTCTGAGTTTCTGCAAGAGTCTGAGCTAGTAGGGATTTTGGACTTCCATACCAGTATTCCTTACTTTCTTTGCTTGGCTGCATTTCCTTTTTGGGAAGTCACAAAGGTACACGTGGCTTGTATAAGGATTGCATGCATGTACATGCGCCCAACCTTCACACAGCCCCCATGGACACGCTAGATGATGAAGTGACAATAGCATGGCTAGGTTCAGATTTTTTTTTATTAAAGAGGCAGTCATCCTCTTCCCTTTCAGAAGTGATCCTTCTTAGGGGTTTTCTGAAACTCATTCTAGTCTCTGTTTTTGCAGTTTGTAGCTTAGGTATCACCTCAGATTGGTTTTGTTCTATGAAATTTTCCTTGAATTGTTTTTCTTTTCTGACAAAGTAAGCTTATGAGTCTTCAAGAGTTTCTAGTTCTCAATACCAGTAGTCTCTGTCAGTGATTGATTGATTTGTCTTTTCATTTTTGAAGAGTTTCATAGGTACAAATGGCATGCATAAGTTCTACATGCGTGTACACACGCTCTGACCTTACACAACTCATGTGCAGATGTTGGTTGTTGAACTGTCAGCAGCGTACATGTTGAGAAATTTTTTGTTTAAGGAGAGGCAATCATCCTTTTCCTTTTCAAGAGTTATATCTCTTAAGGCTCTTGGTTTCTTTCATAGCAGTTGACAACTTAGGTCTGATCACAACAATAGCTTTATTTTTCATTAAAATGTTTTCCTCAAATTTTTTCTTTCATAGGGTTTTTAGACAAGCGTGAGAGTCTGATTTCATCAGTTTTTGTGTTATTGTCAGTAACTCTTTGTGATATGTGCTTAGGCTAGAAGTTTTCTTGGTCTTTACTTGTCTTCATTTTTCCTTTTTGATTTGCAAGCATTAAATAAATAAGTAAATAAATAAATAACTCTTTTATTTCTTGGTTTGGTTAAGTAGTTGTTGGTTTGCATAAATAACTAGGAAAAGTTTTTCTTTCATAAGTTCTTGACTGTTTACTTAGGACAATACGTAGCTCATAGTCAAGTGAAATCCTTTTCTAAGTTTACTGTTCAAAGATCTTAGAAAAATTTTAGTTTGAAAAGTTGATTAAAATTTTGTCAAGAATAAGTTATTTTGTTTCCAAATTTCTATTTATCTTTTCTTTCATCTCTCAAAACATCACTAGTTTCACTTTCATAACCTTTGACTTAATACAAGCCATAAAAATTATCAATTAATTAAAATCAACTAGACTTTATGTTTGTAGGGTCCATCAGCTAGCCTAGGCTAGAGCCTTGATTTAGGTTGGAGAGGAAACTCTTCAAGGTTGCAAAACATACATAAGAGTCTGTGCTAGGGAGTGTTAAAATTCTAGTGTTGTGCAAGCTATCTGGGACCTCCCTCTAACATAGGGACTAAACATGAGGTCACATGCAAAAAGGTAGTGGAGATAACCCCTCCAAAGCCGTACCAAGCATAGTGGGGAACGCATATAGAGGGCTTGTTTTGGGATCCCGTCGATTGCATTTGCCACAGAGCTTCATGGGTCTCGAATTCGTTCGAGGTCCTTAGTTATCTTCTGGACCACTTTATTTCGATACCCTTGACATGTTTTGGGCTTGATACCCTGCTAATTGTAGTCCACACGACTGTCAACTATACCCACCTAATGACTCTTCACGCACTGGAAACATAGTTGCCATTATTTTAGGGACTTACACAAGTTACTGTGAGGGTAGACCGTGGTACCTAGGACAAACATTAGGCCACACTTTGTAGAGTATACCCAGAGGGTGCTTCCATGTTCAATTTGCACTTGCACCGGTAAGTTTCTCTAGTGTTGGTTGTTGTAACTGTTCTTCCAAATAGTTTAGTCATTTCTTGTTTTATCTCATAGGGAATTTTTCTAGTGTGTGTTGTTTTTGAATGAAGAGAAAGCCCTAGTGTGTCTTTGATCCTCTCACACAGTGGAGGATCATGAGCTCTGTCAATCATGAAGGCTTCTTGGCCTGCCACCAGATACAGTGGAGCCACCCCCATCAAAGATAAGGTGAAAGCTAGACCAACAAGGGTCTTTTGAAGTGATCGGGTCAGAGGAAACTGTGCCCGACCAACATCCAGAGGAACCAACCATTTCATACTTTGGAGTGAAATCTCTTGGTCCATTTGAAACTCCAACCACTGATATTTTGGCTTCCATCATCGTACAAATTTATCTTTATGAGCACCAGACAGTGTCACACACAGCAATGGAAACACATGCTGCCACTTCTTCTGGGAATTCTTCTATTCCCACTATGGCTATCACCACAGGGGGTGTTCCACCTCCTAACCCACCATCGTCGATCCAAGCCACCATGGTCTCGACTACCTCTACCTCGAGCATTGGTTCGATCCTGTCTTTGGTGGCAACCACTGTTCCTTCCACACAGAGTGCGACAGGCCCTTCATTTTCATATGAGATGCCTAGCTCAGGTACAAGACCTGTACTCTCCTACTCCACTTTACAGACTTTAGGTCTGGGGCAGGGAGATCTAACACTCCTCTACAAGGACCCATGGGGAGAACTTCAGCTCCCTTTAACGCTTTCCTTTATGGAGGAGGTCATATACCTCCTTCGTCCCCTTCACTCAGCGATGCCCACCATCAATTTGTCGGGTCGAACTCACACCATAGTTTATTTGGAGTAAGGAGTCAAGAACCACCTTCTCATAATATGCCGATAGGTTCGACACCATTTTCTTTGTTTGGTGCATTTGGTAACAACGCCTTCTCATCAGTTTCTTTCCTGACTGGGGGAAACCCCTGTTATGGACAACCTAATCCTATGCAGGGTACTATTCCTACATAGGGGGCACACCCAGGAACTTCTTCTGCATTAGGATCTTGGAATTATTGGCAGGGATCAGTTCCCTCATCAGGAATGTCGATCGGGGGCAATTTTTTTCAAAACTAATGGAACCTCAGGCAAGGTGTAGTACTTCTGCACATGGGATCGACATGGGGAAACCCTTCCCAAAGTCCTCTGAATTTAATGCACGCCCAACCTTCTACATCCTATTTCAGGAATCATCCGATGATGTCTCCTCAAATGCAAAATTTGTACGCCGGTCATGGCCATGGTTTTTACCAGAACTCAGGATAGCAACCCAAATTTTCCTGGCAACCTGGTGCCAGTCAAACTCCAGGCCCCTTTTTCCATGGTTATCACCAACAACCCAAACTACCTTTCCTGGAAAACTTGCATTTGCCAGAATTAACAAGTTTGTTGAATGACCTTATCTATCATGATCTGCATTGGTCCCCTGTGCCGAAGAAGTTGCCTTAGGACATACCAAAGTTTGAAGCCAATCCTAATGAATATACAGAAGATCATGCGACTACTTTTCACCTTTGGTGCTCATTTAATTCATTGAAAGACAACTCCGTACAGTTGCGATTGTTTCAACGTACTCTAATTGGGAGTGCTATGAAATGGTACATTGAGCTCGACTACTCAAGATACTCTTCCTTTGGCGAATTGGCAATGGCTTTCCTAAACCATTTCCAATTACTTGTGAGATACAACATTGGCATAGAATTGCTGGCCAATTTTGAACAGACAAAAG
>JASDQU010097280.1:17264-31354 GCA_032191745.1 Picea mariana | reverse complement strand
CATACAAACAGATGTCCCTCAAGCAAGCCAAGAAGGATAATAAATTATCACCAAAGTACTATGGCCCTTATAAGGTATTGCAAAAGATTGGTACTATGGCATACAAATTGGAGTTGCCTGCATCTTCACGAGTACACCCAGTTTTCCATGTTTCATGCTTAAAAAAGGTTATAGGTGACAAGATCCCAGTTCAAACTATATTGCCAAAACTTGACGAGGAAGGAAAAATCATATTGGAGCCTAAAGCCATCATTGACACAAGAATTCGCCAACTGAGGAATAGATCCATTTCAGAGTATCTCATTAAATGGAGGAAACTATCGGCTGAAGATTCCACGTGGGAAGATGAGTCTTTTATACAAAAGCATCCAGAGTTACTCAAGCGTTGCGGACAACACTTGTCTCAAGGGGAGGGGCATGTTAAGCCCTAATATTGGCTCATTAACCCTTAATTGGGGCATATTATATTAGTAATGTTATTTTATTTATGTCGGCTTGCTCATTAACCCTTAATTGGGGCATATTAGATTAGTAACGTTATTTTATTTAGGTCAGTTTTAGGCCATTAGTTGTAATTATACCTCCTAGTTTCCGATATATACCAAGGAGACATTTTCATTTTGAATCATCTTGTACTTGAACATTTAAGTGGGGTAAAAGGAGGTTGCCGCCTCGAAGAGGCTTATTATCTGAAATTATCTCTATTTCAAGGCGTTGAGTACTTTTCCTGAGGTTTTTCCATGCTATATTGATGTTTGGTTCTTAACATGCTCCAAGACCACAACACCAACCCCCTAGGGGGAAACACAAAGTGAGGCCTCCCTTGGCTCACTTATTTTATTAAATCGGTTACAATTGTCTCTTGAAGAGACTTTTGATCTCTTTAAAATAGATATAAAGATCCTTATAAATGGATCGAAAATGAAAAATTATACTTTTACAATGTTTCCCAAAGAAATAAGGCAACTTTGGGGGGTCTGACAACATATCCCTTTGTTTTTTCACATACCTGCACAAAACAACAAGCAAACCGAGATATAATATGCCCCAAAACACTTTAAAGGTGTCTTGAGATGTTAGTAATAAAGCCCCAAAAATTTCCTAAATAAATTTATTGAAAATATACAAAATGGAATCAAGAAATCAAGCTAGAAATCTTACTTCCTTTGGATCTTTTGTTGTTGTTTTAAGGCAGCAAAATGCAAGCCAAAAAATTCCAAATAATTGAATTAATCTCTTAGAGAAAGAAACTATATTTTTCCTTTAAAAAATTTCCTTTGAAATGAAACTAAGATAGCCACTAGCAAGCTAGATTTCTATATTAAATTTTATGATCGATCCACTTGCTCTTAAAACATACAATATATTGAATGTATTCAACCTTTAATATTTACTTTATATATGCTTGAAATAAGTAACCAAAACAAAAAATTAATAGAGTGAGAAAGAGAGGAAAGAAATTTCTTTGATCTTCTTGGAAACTTGGGCAATGGAGTCTTGTTGATGGATCAAAGAGGGACTATGTCTTTTTTAGATCTTGAAGACAAATATAGGTGCAATCAAGCCCAATCTCCTCTTCACATGTGAGAACCTGCAACACTTATAGATCTCTTGCCAACAAAAATTAGTAGAAAGGTGATATCTACATAGAATGCTTCATAAAGACATACACATTAAGAAAAATGGATATGTATTATAAAAATTTCAGATGTACATAAGAAATAATATTATTAAGCAAGCAATCTTTTATAATCTTATCCTACTTGGAGATAGCTCCACTAGAAGGCCACTTACTAACAATTAAAACAAGAAAAGAAAAATTGCAAATTTACCTCACAAATTAGCACATTGACATAGATGCTCCACACATGAAATTGACACAAGAATGTAGCCTCCAAAGCCTTTTATTCCAATTCACAATGATGATACAATATCTTACAAATGCAATCCTTCACTAGCTCCAACTAGCTTGCTAATGAGAGGATGCTCCAATATATAGCACAAACAGAAAATGCCAAGGGGAGGAGGGCGCACCAAATGGAGAGGGAGGGTGCACCCAGTGGATGGAGAGGGGAGCCAAGTATGTGGAAGAAGGCTTCCACCTCTCCTCATGTTCCTATAATGCACCATTTGGAAGAAATGAGGGGGATAGAGGGTGCCACCTCTCAAAAGGTAGGTTGCCCCTCTTTAGAATGTGCCACCTCTCAAGAGGTGTGCACCCTCTCTTTGAGCACATGTCACAACTCAACCAAAATTCCATCTCATCACTCTTTTAACCAATGGAAAGTATCTTTTGGTTTCCACATAGCCTTTTTAGGCTTTATTTCAATCCAACATGTTTCCCAGAAAATAGCATTTGCTGATTTTTCCTGATTTTTTTATGTCTTTTTTGGGTTTTGTGAGGAAAATTAACTTTTTAGTGATTAAAATCACTAATTTCACTCACCAAAGTGGGCACGTAGGTAATGTGGGTGCTCTAGGTTCAAAAATGAGCACCCCAAGGAATATGAAGTCCCCATAGTACCATTTTTTTATTAAAACTTTAATTTACAATTAAACAATTATGTTTTACGGAAATTTTTTAATCAACTGAAAAATTAAAAAAAACTAAGGGGGACTTAGCACATTTCCATAAAACTTTAGGAGGATGTTTATCATGGTAATATACATTAGACACTAGGATTAGATCCATGCCAAGGCCTAACCATGAGTATATATTCCAGCTTTGGAGAAATTGAGTGAAAAAACTCAAAAATTATAAATTGCTTAGACAACAAAATATAATTAACAAGTAAAAAAAACACTCCAGAGTAACAACTCATGCCTAAGTCTAAGGTGGCTAAGACCTTTTACGAATTTCATCATGCAACATCTCTTATTAAAATTCCCCGGAGGGTATGGAAAATGTGAAAAATGTTGGTCTCATTGACTGGTTGAACTTCTATACTCTGAATTTTGAACAAGGAGTTGTTCAATCTTTGGCGGCTCGCGGGAAGTCCATCCTAGTGAAACTCGATGGATAACACCAACTATTAAGCCACAATTAGTTTGGACATTTATTTGGTGTCAACCAATGATACATTAATGTCTTCAAAGTCAGTGATATTGTTTTTTCCCATAAATACGTATTTTTAGACATTGTCTAAATGTTATGAAGGACGTTGAAATAATCATTACATAAGATGTTATGAACAAACTCTATAACATTCGACGTTGAGACCATTGGCCATAGAATCGATCATTTTGATGGGGTTCTTATGGTATATAGATTGCTTGTATGTTTTTTGGTGTAAAAAACACAAAAGCTTGTAGTGCCCTGTGTTGAGTCAATTGAGAGCTCCAGTGACCTGGGTGATGAGAACAATAATTTTACCCTGTGACAAATTTTCACTAGGAGGTCCAACCATATAGACATGATGAGAAGAAGATGTGCAAATATAAACTAGGCCCCTAGATTTGTTATAGGGTATCAAAAGATTATTGCTTCCTCTTAATTGGAAAAGTACTAGACTTCATATAATTATGTTATGTAGGATACATTGCCATCATCCATCCCTATCCTTAATGTAGGGACAAAATTATCTTACTTTGTTAATAATCACATGAATTATAAGTACTTTGTAGGGATGGGGTTGTTTATCCCTTATCATGTGTTGATGTATCCTAAACATTTAATATCATAGATTCCATTCTCTAATCCTTAATATAATTGATTTAATAACTTGACTATTGTTAAGTATAGACATAGCATTTCCATTTATAATATGTGTATAAACAATTACACCAAATCAAAGAAATTAAAAGAAATAAATTAAAAGAAATAACATGGTATATTTTGATGATTTTCCACACAATCATGAAAACATTGTAGATTTTATAAATAAATTTAAATGCTCATTGCAAATTGTAATTCTCAAGAGAAGTCTAATGATAAAGAGAATTTTGTTAGAATGAAGACTTATAGATGTATTAGTGCACATGCATTACATACCCTTTCTTCTGTTGAGTTTTTAATAAACTATAACTTCCATAAACCTCTTATTGCTTAACAAAGACGAGACTCGATACATCCTTGAGTTATGGAAAATGAACTAGTTGTAATGTTGGAATTATGGTTTATTTATATAATTTATAATTTGTGAATTTAATATGAGAATTTGAAACTTTGTTCATATGTGTAAGAGTATTAATATATTGTTTCTTATGTTGTATTAATGTATGACATTAATCAAAACATAGAACATTTAACTATAATTTATTTTCTCACAATACTTAAGTGTATCAATATTTACAAAACAATAAAAAATACATAATATTAAGGAATAAAGAATTAAAATTATTAGTGTAGACTAGTTCCATGATAAAAGTACAAGTGTATTTAAAAAATTACAAGTCCATTATAAAAATATATTGAAGTTATAGAAGATTTAAATGTCAAAAAGTATCAATATCAATGCTATTTTTGAAGCTATAGAAAATTTAAATGTCAAAAAGTATCAATATCCATGATAAAAAAAATCCAAACATCTCCATTTTGTATTCAAAAATATCAAGCTCTCTATAAGATCCATTAAAGCTAGGTTTTCGATTATATCATCTTGCATCTAGTGATCACCCTAGTAATCTAGAATATATCTAGCAAAACACGTTGGAGAGTGAAATTGAACTCATCATCATGATTTTATCTTATGCAGTTAATCCTTTTTCTTCAAAGTTAAACATCAAATCTCAATTCTCGTTACTACCTTAACCTTTCATCATGAAAAGGTTGAACCATAATGTCTCTGGCTAGTTCATGAGTATACCTAAGTGTAAGCAGTGGTAACAATATAATTCTTTCTAATATACTTCTTTCTATACTTTTTTCTATAAATATAATATGTTCAATCACCTATTCTATTTCATGCCAAGATGAATCCACTATCATTTAATGTTGATCACATGTACTAATCTCTACTTCACCATTCTATATTGATGGGGTTTCATTAGGACCCTACTCTATGTTTAGAACATAAGAGGGTAGAACTCCATGCATCATATCCATATATTCATAACTCACTTTAACTCTTGAGCTACGAAATCCTTGTTTTGTAATGTTCTTTGATATAATTTTATAATTTTGTAAGAGTTTTGATAAACTAATATCTAAGAATATGTATACCTTTGGATATAAGGATTGCGAGGGCATAAATAATACAATCTTAAACATTGATATGTATAATTGTCTACACATGTTTGGTACATAGGGCATGCACAATTTTTTGATAAATACTTGATATATAAAAGAGGTGGAATTTGTTTCCACGCTCCAAAGCATAATAACCGAAAAAAAAATCAAATCAATCTTGTAAATGAAAAAAATTAGAATATTAATTAGTTGATATTTAAAAATCATTTAATAAAAGATATTATTAAAATAAAATATTTAAACATTGAAATTTAATTATTAATTATTTAATTGAATATTAAACAATTTATTGGAAAATTACCCATGGATCACTATTTGGAGGAAGTGGTGATAAATTGGTTGTAAGATGCAATGGGGGTACTTGGTGCTAACAATAAGAGAACATTTGCATAATGTGATTTTTTTGTTACTAGTTGTCATCCGAGTGGATGCACTCTATGATCTACTAGGTTCATAGTCAATGCACTCTATGATCTACTAGGTTCATAATCATAAACTTTGTATGTTTCAAATAATTTTGACACAACACTTATTCATTATGAAAAAATTGTTGAATCTCCCTCTCCAACTCATAAATCCTCTCATGTTCAATGTTCCTTTGTCTAGTAATAATGTGTTAAGTGTTATACATTGATAAAGGCACACAAGGATGTTGCACAAGGCCAACATGAACAACAACAACTAGACCAACATCTACATAGAAAGCAACAAAACTAATTATGTGATTTACAAATAAGAATTATACATACATGCACAACGATTGATTATTGTGGAAATTAAAATATATTAACTATAATGACTATTCTTATATTTACCTCTTTCATATGGTGGCTCATCATTAGTAAGACACAAGTTTTCAACTCATTTCCAATCCATGCATGTATTGGTAAAAAATCCAAGTGAGGTTTCTTTGGATATCCTACAAGCATAAGAATCACTAAATACGTTATGTGTATGAATCGAGGTATTTTTTAAGGATTCAAATGTTATACCAAAGTATATATTCTAGGCAATTATTTTTTATCAAAAAAATATGCATATAGATATATAGGAGAATATTAAACAAACATAAAATTTACTATTAAAACTTGTACTTTTTTGTGAATATTATTAATATAAGCATATTTTATGTAAAAAATAGGTGAATTTTTAAAGTGAAAATGGTCAATTGGTGAATATATTTTTTGAAAAAAAAAGGTCAAAAAAATATCCAATTGGCAAAAGGTCGCCCCTAAAAATATTCTTGTTTCAATAGGTTTATCGGTTTCCCCACTTAATGTAAATTTTTGGAGAGAGAAATATCAAAGACAACATAAAATGCATGCATATAGAGCCAATATTTACCCTAGAAACCTTTAACTAGGAAAACCAACACTTAATAGATATTTGTTATTTCCTTGGCCAATCCATCCAAGTGGCCAAACACCTATCTGGATGAGGCATTTTACAATGGAATATTCCAAGAATTTAAATAGGCTTCATCATATGTAATACCATGGAAAAATACCATGAGTTACCCAATACCATGGGCTCATAAACCACCATTAGTAAACCCATCATATGACTGAATCATGGTTATCTTAAATACTCTATGACTAAGTCAATATTAACCCAACATTCCCTCCTTTAAACTTGACTTGGGATAAACACCTACCACACTCAAATTTTATTTACCGGATTCCTAGGAATATAACATGCCACCTAAGTCTATGTCTAGACTTCACACCAGCAAAATTTCAAACCAGGGGTATGCATGCCTAAATATGTCTTGCAACCATATGCCCATTTTACATATGTGATCAAATACAATTACATAAAAATATTTACAATTGTATACATGAGCATGTGATGCTATGAAACATTGACATGTTTCATTACCATCATCCCTCTTACTCCAAATACAATTATCCAAATTAAGCACTCCTTAATTGAGTACTTCTTCCTCAATGTGCTTTTGCCCAAGTCATTGGCTCTAATATCAAGCTATAAAAATTTTGTGCATATAAACAACCATACTTTGACTTTGTATTGAACTAAACTTCAAACACAGCCCATCCGAACTGTTCCAAGCTACAAAATCATGTTCAACACTTACTCATGCTATCCACAGTCTCACCTTGAGGTACTTGTTTTTCCATGTTTCCTTCCTCAACACCCTAGCATGCATCCCTTGAGGTACTTGTTTTTCCATGTTGCATCCCTTAGCACCTTGGCCCACATCCCTTGAGGTACTTATTTTTCCATAATGCCTCCCTTAGTGCCTTGGCTGGCATCTCCTCCTTTGTGGGCCACTCAAATCTCTCCAAGATCCTGTCCTCGCCACCCATTGTTGTGTGTGGCTTCATATTACATTTAATTCTTGTTACATTGCTCATTTCATCTCAATTATAAGAAAATTGACCACTCAAATAGATGCACACCAGATCAATTCATTGGCTCTGCTTACATGGTGATTGATCTCTTCATCAAATAATTGTGGTTTGATGTTGGAATTGTAGCTCTCCATGCCAATGGTCAAATCTACATATCTCTCCTCATTGTAGCTTACATCTTTAAGCATGACCGCTATATATGGATACCTCAATTCATTTTCATCACCTTTCCATCTCTCGATCCAGTGCTTTTCCAATGTTGTGTAGGCTTTGTCTCGAGCAATGTTGATGATAGGGTTATAGTTGATGGAGTTGATCTCATGTTGGATCATGTGCCTAACATCTCTATTGAATCCAATCTAGGGCCCAAGCCAATATGGCGAGGTTTTGAGGGCATGTCAATCTTTCTTTAGCTTCTGTAGGCGTTCATCTCATGCTTCTTGGCATCATTTTTCATGTAGGAGCTTCCATCAAGAATGCATTCCTTTATGGCCACAACTTCCATTTGGGTGGGATGGTGATTCAACCTATGTGTCGATGGGTCCATGAACTTCGGATTCCTAAGAATCACTTCATATAACTTTCATCGATCATATAATTTGTGGCTAGGGATGCTCCTCTATGAATATCATCATTTTCAACAAAAGTATGCAACAAAATTCCATATTAATATAATCCTCTAGATTTCCCACATAAGTATCCACTTGAGGAAGACTCACTCTCAACTCAATCGAATTATCATCAAGACCTTTCATTATCTCATTCCAATCTAGGCTCCCTCCTAAAGTTTCAAACACTGCACCCTCAAACTATGAGTTCCAATCACTTATTTGCAGTCGAAGAACATCCCTTCTTCTTGAAGTAAATTTCCTCTCTCTGGCCTCATTTCTTGTTGCATTGTCTTCTTTAGAATTTATATTAGGCTCCAATTCTCATAACACTCTCGTAAGAGAGTCCAGGTCTATTGGGCTCCGATACCATATATGTAAATTTTTCAAGAGAGAAATATAAAAGAAAACACAAAATTCATGCACATAGCACCAATATTTAGCTTGGAAACCCTTAACCAATAAAACTAGCACCTAATAGATATCTATTATTTCCTTGGCCAATCCATCCAAGCTAACCAAACACCAAGCCACTTGAGGCATTTTACAATGCAGCATTCCAAGCCATTAAATGTGCTTCATCATATGTAATACCATGAGAAAATACTTCATCATATGTAATACCATGAGAAAATACCATGGGTTACCCAATACCACGGGCTCATAAACCATCATTGGTAAAATGATCATATCACTTAATCATGGTTATCTTAAATACTTTGTGATCAAGTTGGGATTAACCCAACACTTAGGGAATCAAACTCTCCCAAGTTTTTATATGAGTCGTAGTTGATTTAAAGTGAGACAAAGGGTTAATCTGAGGTTGAGCGGTCATAAATCTCTCAAAAAAATGAAACACAACTCATATGAATAAGGGAATACAAAAATCGCACTAGCACTAGAATGTACCAATTCTAATGCACAAAAAAAATATCTCAAAAGTATCAAAATGGTGTGATAATAGATAATCTAATAAAAAAATACAATAGCATGCAATCTATTTGTTTCCCATCAACTATATGTCGATGGATGATGGTTTTTCTAATCAAGACTGGGTTTTGAAACATAAACAATGAAGAGATCCTCAAATCGGAGTTGTCGAAGTCAAAGGTCATTAAGTGTGAATTGAATGAGCCAACTATGCCAAATGATAATATTAAGGCCTTCTTTTGAGAAGGAAAACTCTGGAGGGCCTCGATATAGGACATGTTGTTGTAGGGAAAAAACTACCTATGGATTAAGCAAGAAACCCTAAGTGAGTGGGTGAAGTTCCATGACAGATAGAAATATAGACAACTAATATTTCTTTCATAAGAATTGTATGCATGCTAAAGTAAATCATAATAAGGAAATAAAATAACCTGATTTTAGATGTTTGGCCTTAGTGTTGCGCGAGCTCCACTTGATCTCACTCTATTTCCAATACTTTAATAAAGAACTTGCACAAACAACCAACAACAAGCACCTTCCTCGTTATTAATTTATCAAAATAATTAAATTGCATAAAGAAGTCTCAATTTGATTACTTAAGAAAACTAGAACTCAAAACCTCATTAAAGATATTAAATGATCAATAAATTAGAGAGAAATGTTTTGGGGAAAGAAGATAGACATATATTGATTTGCAAAAGAGTAACAACAAGAATGATGTCTTGAGTTCTTTTGTTGCACTTCCAACTTCAAGATCCTCCTCCTCCTCCTTAGGCACAAGGATACCTTCGTCAACTAGAACGATCTAGGAATTTTATCATAGTGAGATATCCAACTAATTGGCTAATGGAATATCACCTAACCTCTGGTCACACTATGAATCCAATGCCTAGCTCTCAACAATGATAATACTTGCAACTCGCTTGCTTGAATTTGTTCACTTGGATGGTCATTCGACCTAGTGGAGGACATATGGATCCTTCTACATTGTATCTTGGAATTTTATTGAGTTGTCAGGCATATTCAGGGATGTGTTAGACTTGCAGTTGATTCACTTCTCTTGGTTTTCTCTCATAATATTGGAGTTCATATCGGTGAAAAAATTACAGGAATTCTGGCTCACATGATTACACAAGGAAATTTTCCATAGTTTTCAGCATCCATATTTGACAGTTTTTCAGGTAGTTCTTCATTTAGACTCAACTCAGTATTTTCGACATGAAGACTTGGATATGATAGTATTTTATGATGCATTTATGGTATTATGGATTTATGATTGAGGGGGGGAATGAAATCCTCTAACCCATATACAATCATGAAGTCCTAGTATACCACCTTTATGTATTTAATATTTAAGAATGCAATTTTTATCCTAAGTGTGTTTCTAGAATCTTATTTTGCCTCCTCCTACCTTATCTCCCAATGAGGTGTCAATGTGAGAGAAATTGAGGTGGTTTCATTATTGTGTTATATATATGTATCATTAAAATGAATAAAATTAGATAGAGTCGAGAATATGGATTGAGGCATTTTCCACCAAAGTTCTGGTCCTAATATTGTGTGTCCTATTTCTTCACAACCAAGAATTCTCACTAAAATTCTTCAGCATAAGGATGATTGAAATTAGACTCTCTTCCCTTAGATTTGATTCTTTTATTTATATATTCTTGAGGAGATGATAAAAAGGCTAAAAGGAATGCATGTCATGTGCATGTGAGTTGTACACAACCTCCACATGCAGTTTTTGTCTTTTTCCAACTCATAGATTTTAGCTTTCCTCGAGATTTTTTGTTTTTCAAAGCTTTAAGTGGTGGTCGCAGATTAGATATGGGAAACCTACAATTGTCTGTGCTTGGTCCATATGAAAGCTATGGTTGGCCGCACTTTTCTTAGAAAGAATCATGACCTTCAAGTCCTTTTGATAAAAAAAATATTTATGTGAGAAAATGCATCTTAGCACAAGAGTGTACTTTGGATTATTACATCTCTCTTGGCCTAGAGTGCCAAATATAAGTATAACAAATTTCCCCTAATGTATGAGGTCAAAAGAGGAACTAATGGTTAAAATATATTACGAATAATGGGTGTTGACGAGTGGACAAAGGAGGATTTCTAATGACCAAGGATATAAGAAGTACATGCAAGCAAAAAGCAACAGATCATATATAAATCATCCCCAAGGTGGGCATACCCATGCTAGGATATAACAATAATCAAAATCGCTAAGACAATACACCACAAATCCATGAAGTATATAGAATTCCATGAAAGAAGATACATAGTGGATCCATGTCATATATAATATCATAACCACAAGAAAATACAAAGTGGATCTATTTCACGGTATACGACAGGAAGACACTTAGCATGAAAGGGATTCCCGGTTGGTCTTTAAAATACTCATTAAGTAGTGGTACCAACTAGTGCAACTCAAGAGGGTCGAAAACAGTAAAAGAGGATGCCACTATCCCAAGGTATTCAAATCAAACTCTGTGATTGTACAAATATACATCATGTGAATAAGTGAGTTGATGTCAAGCATGGTAGAAATGGTTTCATTACTGTCATTAATTAATACGATTAACAAACAAGAGGTGACCCACTGACATTGAAAATGGGCCCCAAGGTACATAGTACAATATAGAAAGTGTGAATAAATGATATGATGTCAAGCACATGTAGAATCAATCAATTAGAGATCAATAAAGTAAAACCACTATCAATTGTGAGGAAACTTGCCACTGATGTTTGCAAGTCCCAAGGTACTGTAAAGGTTTCTGGACCTGCTTCCTAGTTAATGATTTGGTGTCGATAGGAAGTGATCCATCAAAAGGATGGCATTAATTTATTCCACATTATTCGACACAAAACAAGACCCAAAAAAAAAATTTGAATGAAGAAACCACGAAGTGCATATTGGCACAATCAAGGCCAAGATTAATGGTCAACAATACTACAGAACAATCGACTTAGGCTCAAACTTCCCTTGAACATAAAGTGTGACACAATGATGACTTGGATAGAAACTGACACCAACAAGACAAATGATATAAAGAAAAAACACTGGAGGCATTGAATCATTATCCATTATGAATGGAAGAATAACCAATTGGAGGAGTAAAAATTCAAAATCATGGTACGAATCCTAAGGCAATACTAAATCCAAACTATAAGAAGCTGACAAAATGGGTGTTATGTTCAAAGGTGAGAAGTACCAACAGTGGCCACTCTCCATGAATCAATACAAATTGAAATCCTTCCCCCCTTTTCTTTTTATGTTTTTCATGTTTTTTCCTTTTTCATGTTTTGGAAAGCGCAAAAAATAGATCAAAGTATGATCAAATACAATGAAGAAAACAAGTGGCTCAAAGGCATGTGACTACATTCCAAGTCATGGAACAAAGCTATGAAAAGAAAATGAAAAACAAATTGAGCAAGTTATGTCCACTCATGAATGTGCTTTCTCCAGGGATAAATATTGAAAAATAGAGGCAATCGATGCAAATGAAAAAGGTCAAAAGGTGATTGCAATGGTGATAAGCATAATGAAAGAGAGAAGCATGAAGGTCCCAAATATTAACTCACTGTGGGGCTAAATATGGGTTCCTGGGCCTACAAATAAAAACTTGGCATGGGTTCCAAATGGAAAAAGGAGAGCTAACTAGAGAAACCCATGGAGTGTAGTCACTACCGAACAAGTTACAACCCACAAAACATAGTTACCAACTTAACGAGAACTAGGGCCCCAAAAAACCACTTTTTTGTCTCAAAAGCACCAAAATCAACCCTCGAAACAAAAAATTGCACTACGAGTAGCACCCTTTTGGCGAGGGAGGTTAAAATATTGACTTGCTTGAAATCACAGTCTTAACAACTGATACCATAGCAAACAAAACCTTAAAATTGACCCTCGAACCTAAAAGTGATGTTACCAATAGTGTCGTTTTTTTTAATTAAAATTACGACTTAATTGAAACTGTGGTCTTGACCATTGATGCCATCACCGATAAAAAAACACAAAATTGGTTCTTAAACTATTATTGCAAATTTTATTTATTAATTAATTTTATTTTTTTATAATTTACATTAAAAATAAATAAATTGAAAAAGAAAACATCTGCAAACAAATTAAAAATAAAATAAAATGGAAAAAACCACCTTCAACAACAACCAAAAAAAAACAATAGCAACCCACCATTTTGAAAAAGTACACATTTAAAAAAATATATAACCTAATTTAAAAAATAAAAACAAACACTAAAAGTAAAACTAAAAAAATAATTTAAAAACATTTAAAAAACCGAAAAAAATAAATAAATAAATAAAATGAGAACTAAAACAAATCGAAAAAAGAAACAAAAAAAAAAGACAAATACAAATTTAAAAAAAAAAATTTAAAGAAAAAATTAAATCTAAAAAAAAAATGAAAATAAATAAATAAATAAATTATTAAACTATACAAATTTAAATAATAATTATAATTATAATAATAAATAATCTGATTTTGAGGTCACGACCAAGTGAGACACCAAATTGGTGTATGAGACCCTCTTGTTTATGGGACAAGGAACCCCCTCTGTGAAGTGATTTGACTACTAAAGTATACGGAGATGTACATACCCTACACCCCTCTGGATTTGAACCTGTAACCTCCAAGGAGGAAACACAAAGCTAATTAAAAAATCAACCAAAACAAAAAACAAAAAATTAAAGTAGAAGGGCACGCGCGTGTGTAAGAGGGGGGAGCGTGATTCCAGAAATTACCCTCTCGCCATTACACAACCTCGCATGCACCACATGCCCCCTCTCCCCTCTTCCCTCACCCTCACCCTCCCCTCCCCTCCCCTCCCCCTTTTCCACGTCTCCTCTTGCCCTGCACGGCCAGCGGACCACCACAACGAGTCGCACACTGCAATGATCTCCTAGACATGCAAGACAGGAGGAGATGAGGACCGAGGGAAGGGGATGGGGAGGTTGGAGGGGGCACGTGGT
>JASDQU010097278.1:0-21555 GCA_032191745.1 Picea mariana | reverse complement strand
GTTTTATGATTTCTGCCAGGTTCAGGATGAATCTCCTCGAGAAGTTTACATTTCCTAGGAAGTATTGCACTTCTTTTTTACTACGTGGGGTGTCGATCTTCAATATTCCTTCAACCCTTCTCAGGTCTATCTTGATTCCTTCCTTGGAGATAATGTGTCCCAACAGCTTCCCTTCTTCCACCACAAAATTTGATTTCTTTGGATTTAGTGATATACCAAACTTCGTGCACTTCTGGAAAACCTTCTTCAGGTGCTCGAGGTGTTGTTGGTCGAAGGCAGAGTACACTGTGATGTCATCCAGATAAATCACAATGAACTTGTCCTTTTCATAGGTGAATGTAATGTCCATTTCCCTCGAGAAAGTGGCTCCAACATTCATCAGGCTGAAAGGCATCTTGGCATACATGAATGTTCCCCATGGATTTGTGAAAGACGTTTTCTCTCTGTCATCCGGGTGGACCATGATCTGATTATACCCTGAAAACCTGTCCAACATAGACATATTATGGGACCCCACCACCTTTTGTAGGATGTAGTCCATTTTAGGAAGGGGGTAGTGATCCTTGAGAGACACTTTGTTTAAATTTCGGAAGTCTACGCACAATATGATCTCACTGCTCTTATTTCTTACAGGTACCAAATTAGCTACCATTTCAAGAATCACAAAGAAATGATAATTTTAGCGTCAAAGAGATTCATTACCTCCTTCTCAATCAGTGGTAGCAACAAGGGATTTATCTATCTCAACTTCTGTTTGAAAGGTTTCTGATATTCCTTGAGAGGGATAACATGCTGAATTACCTTAGTGTCATATGACTTTAGGTCATCATAGCTCCATGAGAAGACGTCCGGGAAATCCTTCATGAGATTGATATAGTCCTTCTTGACCTCTGGACTGAGCGTCTTTGACAATTTTACCATCTTCGGGTTCTCCTCAGTTCCGATGTTGCAATCTTACACGTCCTCTTCTCTTGCAGTGATCTTGGGGTTTTTAGCCACATCGTTTTCATCAAACAGTTTTTCCAGCAACACCAACCCCTTTGGAATGATGTTATTTTTTAGTTGTATTATGTCCCTTCCCATGATCTGGTTCTGGAAAGGGTCGTTGTTACTGTGTGCATCCATGATCTCCTCTTCATTACAACAAAATTCCTCACCAATGTTTGTATTAGCAAACTCGTCACTCATAAGGAGGAATCTCTCCATATGCTTGTCGTCATCAAACACTTGCCAATGCTTGATATTATCGGGCACTGCTAGCCTGTGATTTACCTCGATTTCATATTTTTTGTACGGGGAGATGGGGATATTAAACATCGAGGCCGAGGTGGCCAACGCATCGACGATATGATTTTTCTCTCTGGGGATAGCAGATAAATCATACTTGGAAAATCCTTCGAGGAGATCTAGCACCAATTTCCTATATGCTCTCAGTCTGGGATGTTTGGTCTGATACACACCCTTTACCAGATTTATGATTAGCTCAGAATCTCCATGCACTCCTATCTTTTTTGTGCTCAATTGTTTCAAAAATTGTAATCCTAAGATTAGTGCTTCATATTCACCCATGTTGTTTGTACATTCGAATGTGAGTTTGTATGAACATATCTTTGTGCCGACCTCAGGAGGGCTTATCCACACACCAACATATGCTCCTTCCATACTGACAAAGCCATAAAAACTCATGTTCCATGTTCCGTTTTCTGCGTGGTTCTTTGGGTCAATGCACTTTGTCACTTTCCGCGCAGTGTCCTCATTGGCCATCATGATTGCTGTTGTATCTTCCTCTCCAAAACTCAAGTCATTTTAGAATATGGAAGAATTGATGTCAGTGTCAATGGAGTATACAGGATGATTATTCGGTTGCGTTTTACTTCTTACCATATACTTCAACAACAACTCCCTGTATAGCTACCTTTCCTGGCCAAAAATAGGGATGTTGGCATATGACATATCCATATGAAAAATTCCTTTTAACTTCGCAGCCCACGATCTTGATAGCAACATGCCAAAATTTGCGGGTATGTCCATGAAAACTACGTCCATAACCATGTTCTTCGAGGGGATTTGAGCCAATGATACAACTAAGTCCTTGATGAGGCCCAAACACTTGACCTTCATCGAATCAAAAGAGAAAAGGTATTTGTATGGCCTGGTGATATCCAAGCCCAATTCATCCATGAACACTTTTGGCATGAGGTTGTGCGTCACATTGGAATATAGCATGGCCTTGTGCAGGGTGATGTCGTGAATTTTCAGACTGACGTAGAATGGAGGGATATCCTCAGTATCGCTTATCTCTTCAATGCATAGACCAAAAGGAATAGCAGGGTGATCGTCTCTGATATTCTAGGCATTGGGGGTCCCCGTCATTTTTATCATCTTGATTATATGCTCCTGATACTCCCCCTTTCTAATAATTTCATTGAATGGAACAAATATTTTGATTTTAGCCATTTCTTGCTCAAAGTTAAAAGGGGGGCAGACTTTATCTACCTCTTTTCCGTGCACTTCCTGACTTGTCTCTAGCACTCTCCTTGGGGATTCCTCCTTTGAATTTGTCTCTTCAACTGCGTCCTTAGGTGGGATGTTTGTCTTCTGTTGGCTTGTAGAAGGGTTGTCCACCCAATGTTTCCTTGCGGGTTTTTTTTGCTGTGACTCGGCAGGCGTGTGCTTGCTCCATAGGTTATACATCTTCTGAAACTACATGATGGTGTTCTGATATCCCTTTCTGAACACTCCCATCTCCCAAGCTAGCACATCATCCATTTCAAGTATCATGTCATCGTTTGTTTCTAGCAGGAAACCGTCGCTCTGGCTCATGTAGTGATCATGTTCTCCCTTTGTCAAAACCACGCACGTTTTCTTGTCATCGAAACAATGCATTTGGTCTTCAAGCATATGATCAAAGTCTTCATCCACATAGTTATTTTGGAATGGAGGTCTTGTCTACTGGTCACCTTGATCCCTATGCTCCTTTGGTTCCCTCTATCTGATCTGAGGAACTTGACCCATTCTGAGATTTTGATTTCTGGGTTTGGGGTCATTCTGTTATCGGGCAACAACTCTACTTCCCATGGACATCCTCTCCATCATTTTCTCCATCGTCTTCATCATCAAGTCAAAATTTTCATCTGAGGACCGAGATATTGATGGTTGTGCATCTCCTTGAGGCTTCTTATCTCCTCTATTGAATCTTTATTTAATCTTGCCCGACACTATCATGTTTACTTTGACTTCGATAGCGTTACTCATTATAGAATCTAGACTTGTTTATCTTGTTTCTCTCAACAACAGGGAAAAATTATTGTCAAAGGAATCAACGTACCTCAAATGTGCAACCCTGGGGGGTGTCTTGACCTCTACAGGAATCGAGTTGTACACCTTCAAGAAACGCGCTGAAAATTCTTTCACTGTCTCCTTCGATTATTTCTTCATATTATTGTATTTCATGAACAACTACAGAGGGTTTTTCTTGTCTCCCCATTTATCCAAGAAAGAAGTCTTGAAAGCAACGAAGTATCGAATGCTTGAGGGCGGGAGGGCTTTGAACCATTTTCTTACATATCCCGAAAGGATATGTGAAAACAACCTCATCTTTGCATCTACATAGTCCACCTCCTCCAGGTCGACGAAGTCGCTAAACCAATACAGGTGCTTCTAGGTGGAAACATATCCTTCCACATCGTAGAGTCTGATTCTCTAGCTGTAATTATGAGGCAGGTCATGTAGTTGGACTGGTAGAATGAGGAGGGTGAACCTGGAAGCCATGGATCTAGGAGGACTTGGGATTCGAGGGATATTATTTGATACCAGGGCTTGGAATTTCTTTGGGTCGAAAACAGCCTCAACCAAGTTGGTTTCTGACTTAGACCTAAATAGAGTTTTCTCAAAAGACTTGTCAAACTCAAGGTCATCGATACTTTGCACACTGTCTTCAGATAAGGAAAACCTTCTGTCCAGGTAATAAAATTGGTCCAATGCTTTCTCTCTAATCCTGGATAGGATTTTCTTGGGGTCATACACAAGCTCGGTGGGGGTTGGGTCAGGATTTTCTCTGGTATAGATCGTGTTAGGACCCAGGGTTCCTAAACTGCACTTCTTGGAGCTACTAGTATTTTGGACTGGATTCGCCAGGCTAAGGGTTTCAACCAATATGGATGTTTGTCCCTCTGTTACCCTCAGGGGTCAAACTACAACATTATTCATTCTCCCAGGGAAAACCTATTCAATTTCATCCCTGACAACGACACTAGAATGTTATCACTCCGTAAATATGTGCGGCTGATAAACAGAAGATGAAGGTAACTTTTTCAACAAACTTTGAGACCCGAAACTAGCCTTTCGGATCTGGAGAGGGATCTCTCAAGGGGTGCACTTTCCGCACGAGATATGACCTTTAAAACAATGGCTAAATTCAAACCTTTAATAATTGGTTCTGGTTATATTGGCGCAAGAGAATCAAAGATGGGCTATGGAGTTGATTTGAGGAAATGACAGAGACAAATCGCTCGGTGACTAGACTTGAGAGGAGAATGCTAAGCGAGCAACAATCTTTAGTGTAAAATCGTAATTTGTGGTGGGGGAGAAAAATAGTAAGTAACTCGGAGCACCGCTACGGGTGAATTCAAAGTTAGATTTAAGAAGAAAACATGTTTTCTAAGTGGTCTGAACAAGGGGTGCTGCACAACGAATCCACAGGTTTGAAAATTCATTCCAAAATAGAGAGACAAATATATGAATAAAGATGACAGGAAATCACATACACAAAGAAAGAAGCACAACACATTCAACTGCTACAATTAGAATATTTTCATCAAGTTGTAGGACCTTTGCATTAAGTTTCAGTCAAAAACTAAAATTACATACAATAGCTATCGTTTATCAATTTTGCCAACCAACCCAACTTACATCGAAAATATGAAATATATATGCGAGGGCGCCACTTGGGATGCCCTTCTTCCTAACTACTAGACCTAAAAATTAGGAAACTGAGTAGGGTGCATCAGAGACTCTTTGCATGATGTTTTCCAAAAATAGACAATAATCACATCTGCTTTACACATGACTATTCATAAATTTTCCACTAGGATCCGATCATTGGTCATGTGTCGATGCGGGGAGAAGATGTGTCAGTGTTTTCCTTCGATCTATTGTCTGAGCAGACAAGTGTCTGTCACGAGCTCGCTATCTGCTATAACAGCTTGATTTCTGCCATGTGCTCATTTGTTGGGAAATGTGCATGGAAAGTGGTTGTTTGATTTTCACGACCATTATCAAAATGGTAGAGTGCTTCAAGAAACTTGTCCTTCAAAACTGCTAGGATTTTTTTCTTTTTGCTGGTGCAGAGGCGAACAACAACTAAACTTGTTTTTTCTGTGCACTGGTGACAGCCGTGTGTGCTTCTTTCTCGGCCGCTTTGCATTCTTTGGAATGCTTCGTATGCCATTCCTATGAAAACCTTTGTTCTTCGTGCAGCTGTATAATGGTGTCTTGCGCCTCTCTGAGCTACCTTTTTAGTGATGCCACATTCCCTTCGCGACCTTGCATTGTTGATTCTTCCATAGTCTTTGTTGTTAGTTGCCACCTCAACTCCATGTTTTCTTGGTAGAGATCAACAATATCCAGTTTTGCCTGCTTTAATTGCTGAGATGTCTCTTGATCATTTGCTCTTGTGGTATCCATTTCCCTTGTTCTGCTCCTACTTTTGCGGCTCGATCCTTCAGCAGGCTCCAGCTGGATGGCGCACATGAGTAGTTATTCGGCCACTGATATGACACACGACTCTTCTGAAAATCAGGTTTCCACAACTTCTTTGTTCTTCCTTGTCTCGCCCCTTCTCTGAGGTATTTCCTATTGGGAAGACGAGGATTCTAATGTACTTCCTCCTTGCACAACCCTTTCTTCTTCAGGTTTTTCTCGGTTGGATCTGATTGTCTCTATGAGTGAAGGAGTAACTTCTTTCACACCCCTGGGAATGCCTGTTGCAGGTGAGAATGAATCACAGTCATTTTGGGGCTTAGATATGGAAATTATGCTTCTCCACACGCCTTTCCTTATGATTTGGGAGGTCTCCATGGCACAACCAACATGTATTCTGTACACAGTGTATCCGACAATTTGCACAGAGAGGGAATTCTGATCAACCTGAGCTGGAAAGGAAAATCACAAACAGAGTGCGGGCCTAGTTTCACGACTGAAATGAGTGCCAAGCATCTAAAATTTATAACGAGTCCTGAAGCAGGAGAAATCATGATGGGGAACAGTGAATTCATGGTGATGAGATGTTCTGAATCAAATTGAATATTTTCCATGGCACATCCCCGTGTGTAGAACACAGGCGATAATGTTTCCAGGTCATGTTTGATATGAACACTGTGATTTTTCATTCCCTCGGCTTTCATGATGAACTGATAATGGCTGCTGCATTTTCCGATGCGACCCCCATTAACTACCCGACTCAACCTTGGGCACGTAGAGACAGATTTCTTAACATGAATCGACTCTTTGGAAAAGACATACCCATACCACTTACACACTTTTTGACTTTGACACCCCTTCCCATTTCCAAGGGCCAACCAACCACTTGCTGACCTCGACCCTACGGGGCTACGTACCCGATCTCACATGTTTGGACACGTGGGTCGCAACGTGACTCAAAACCGACTCTAAGTGGAAATAAAAATGGCGGTGCTAACACAAGGTATTGAAGAGAGCTTCCAAGTCTTGCCTACGGGTATGGGCCATGATGATGAGGGAACCAAAAAGGGGCGTATGAGGTAAAAAATTTGCTGAAAAATGATAGGTATGAATGTGATAAGGGCGAAGAGATAGATCCAATGGAATGATTTTTTTTTTTTTTTTAACACTTGCAGAGTTATACTTCGGCTTGAAGAATACTGCAGTGATGAAATTCCCAAATGCTTAATCAGGAAGAAATGTGTAGCGATTTGGAAACTCGAACATAGTTGCGCGACAATAGATCTTGTCTGTTTTTTTTTTCCGTCACCAAAGGTTAGGTATTCAAGGGTTCTACAGACAAGGTTTTTCCCTGTGCTATAGCTCTCTGATATACATGTGGGGTCCAACAGTAGTACTTGGCCCAATATGTCAGGGCACCAACTAAGGAGGCTAGATCATGCCCTTAGCTATACTACCCGACTACCCAGGTACTAGAGAGTATCTTCCCGAGTGCTGTTCTCGGTGGCACTATAGCAGTCAGGCAGCTGATTGGTTTATCTAAAGATATCTTTAGGAAATCTAGGCCGATCCGTATACATGTGTTGTCTGATGTGCTACCACTCGAGGGGGTACCAAAAGGGGTTACAAGGGTGGAAAACATATGTGCGGTTAAGTACCACTTGTATTTCCTGCATGTATGAATCCCCGACTGCGGTTTTATGCACATAATGACAGATCTCTGTAGCTTAAAGATGCCAGAATAAATCTCTACCCTGAAAAAAATTAACCCACAACTTTTTGCCAAGGAAAGTGCTCTGATACCACTTGTAATATTATAGATATTAAAAATATGCAGAACATAAATAAAATGCTAGAAATGGCATATGAACAACAATATAACCAGAACAACACCACAAGCAAAATGATACCAGAATAACACTAGAAATATCACTTTGATTATTGAGAGCAATGTTCACTTGCCTCTTCAAGGGGGAAACCTCCATTTGAGCATAGCTCTATTACAATAATATCCAATGAAACGGTTCTCATACCCTCGACTCCTATTTATACTAAATATGTTTATCAAAAGAACCATATAGAGGAAGATCCTTCTAGAAGAGGAAGCTTCTATTAGGTCTTCTTACATTCGACTTATTCTTCCTTATTGCTAGGCTTTATTAATATTGACCTTTATTACATCAGAATATATTATTCTACCGACGTGAGGGGTTAGTTACCTAACACATAACTATGTACTTGTAATGAATAAAGATATGAAAATAGTACACATTTTTCTTCAATGTATATTATGCAATTCCTCCAGGTTTCACTACTTGGAACCTCCCAGAAAAGGAGTTATATCAAAAATGGAATACCTTTTTGAATTTTGGCTTATTCTAGAGAGAGAACTTGTATAGAGTGCTCTGCACGTAATATTTGTTGTATGGATATGAAAATGGTACATAGAATACTACAGATTGTACTCTGACCAATACATTTTGTCTTACTAAATTTGGATTTGTTATGAATAAGTTATGACATTTTACCCGAAACACCTGTTTTAGACTAGTTCCAGGACTAGCCACAAACCCTATTTTCCACAGAGTGTAACTAAAAAAATACAATGACCCACAAGCTGAAATTTGTATCACAAATACTTGGATATGTTTCCTAGACAAAATCCCAATTTCATGGTCTGAACCATTCTAGAAAAAAAATTATTGCGAAAATGGTGAGATGACCTGTAAATAACATACCTTAGAAAACATTATCAAAATAATTTATCCTCCCTTGAATTTCGGCCTTCTTTACTTCACCTTCCCTCTGAAATTCGGCTTAGATATCCTTTGGTTACCTTAGTCACTTGTAGATATTCAATATTCTCAAGTGTGATTAAAAATGAGAGACCCTTTCCTCTTATTTATACTTTCATGTAGCTTCCTCAAGGGGTTACCTTCTAACCATCTTAACCCACTTTCCTTATTTTAGGGCTAACCCACTTCTAACCACTTAGTAATTTCTCCATTAAATTTATTATTTAAATAATTTATTTTGTATCCACTTTGACTAATAGTACACTCATCACTTCAATTTATTATTTAAATTACCTTCTAACCATCTTAACCCACCTCATTCTCAATTAGTGGTAGCAACAAGGGATTTATCCGTCTCAGCTTCAATTTGAAAGGTTTCTGATATTCCTTGAGAGGGATAACATGCCGAATTACCTTAGTGTCATATGACTTTATGTCATCATAGCTCCATGTGAAGACGTCTGGGAAATCCTTCATGAGATTGACATAGTCCTTATTGACCTCTGGACTGAGCGTCTTTGACAATTTTACCATCTTCGGGTTCTCCTTAGTTCCGATGTTGCAATGTTACACGTCCTCTTCTCTTGTAGTGATCTTGGGGTTTTTATCCACATCGTTTTCATCAAACAGTTTTTCCAGCGACACCAACCCTTTTGGAATGATGTTATTTTTTAGTTGTATTATGTCCCTTCCCACGATCTGGTTCTAGAAAGGGTCATTGTTACTGCGCGCATCCACCCTCTCCTCTTCGTTGAAAAAAAATTCCTCACCAATGTTTGTATTAGCAAACTCGTCACTCATAAGGAGGAATCTCTCCACCTACTTGTCATCATCAAACACTTGCCAATGCTTGATATTATCGGGAACTGCCGGCCTGTGCTTTACCTCGATTTCATATTTTTTGTTTGGGGAGATGGGGATCTTAAACACCGATGCCGAGGTGGCCAACGCATCGACGATATGATTTTTCTCTCTAGAGATAGCAGACAAATCATTATTGGAAAATCCTTCGAGGAGATCCAGCGCCAATTTCCTGTATGCTGTCAACCTGGAATGTTTGTTTTGATACACACCCTTTACCAGATTTATGATTAGCTCAGAATCTCCACGCACTGCTATCTTTTTTGCGCTCAATTGTTTCAAAAATTGTAATCCTAAGATTTGTGCTTCATATTCATCCATGTTGTTTGTACATTCAAATGTGAGTTTGTATGAACATATCTTTGTGCCGACCTCAGGAGGGCTTATCCACACACTGACATCTGCTCCTTCCTTACTGACAATGCCATAAAAACTCATGTTCCATGTTTCATTTTCTGCGCGGTTCTTTGGGTCAGTGCACTCTGTCACTTTCCGCACGATGTCCTCGTTGGCCCTCATGATTGCTATTGTATCTTCCTCTCTGAAACTCAAGTCATTTTAGAATATGGAAGAACTGATGTCAGTGTCGATGGAGTATACAGGATGATTATTCGATTGCGTTTTACTTCTTACCATATACTTCAACAACAACTCCCTGTATAGCCTCCTTTCCTGGAAAAAATAGGGATGGTGGCATATGATATATCCATACGAAAAATTCCTTTTAACTTCGCAGTCCGTGATCTTGGTAGAAACATGCCAAAATTTGCGGGTATGTCCATGAAAACTACGTCCATAACCATGTTCTTCGAGGAGATTTGAGCCAATGATACAACTAAGTCCTTGATGAGGCCCAAACACTTGACCTTCCTTGAATCAAAAGAGAAAAGGTATTTGTATGGCCTGGTGATATCCAAACCCAATTCATCCATGAACGCTTTTGGCATGAGGTTGTGCGTTGCATTGGAATCTAGCATGGCCTTGTGCAGGGTCATGTCGTGAATTTTCAGACTGACGTAGAATGGAGGGATATCCTTGATATCGCTTGTCTCTTCAATGCACAGACCAAAAGGAATAGCAGGGTGATTGTCTCTGACATTCTAGGCATTGGGGGTCCCCCTCATTTTTAGCATCTTGATTATATGCTCCTGATACTCCCCCTTTTTCATAAGTTCGTTGAATGGAATAGATATTTTGATTTTAGCCATTTCTTTCTCAAAGTTAAAAGGGGGGCAGACTTTCTCTACCTCTTTTCCGTGCACTTCCCGACTTGTCTCTAGCGCTCTCCTTGGGGCTTACTCTTTTGACTTTGTCTCTTCAACTGCGTCCTTAGGTGGGATGTCTGTCTTCTGTTGGCTTGTAGAAGGGGTGTCTACCCAAGGTTTCCTTACGAGGTTTTTTTGCTGTGACTCAACGGGCGTGTCTTTGCTCCAGAGGTTATACATCTTCTGAAACTACATGATGGCGTTCTAATAGCCCTTTCTGAACTCTTCCGTCTCCTAGGCTAGCACATCATTCGTTTCAAGTATCATGTCATCGTTTGTTTCTAGCAGGAAACCGTCGCTCTGGCTCATGTAGCGATCATGTTCCCCCTTTGTCAAAACCACGCGCGTTTTCTTTTCATCAAAACAATGCATTTGGTCTTCGAGCATCTGATCGAAGTCTTCATCCACATAGTTATTTTGGAATGGAGGTCTTGTCTACTAGTCACCTTGATCCCTATGCTCCCTTGGTTCCCTTTGTCTGATCTGAGGAACTTGACCCCTTCAGAGATTTTTATTTCTGTGTTTGGGGTCATTCTGTTATCAGGAAACAACTCTGCTTCCCATGGACATCCTCTCCATCATTTTCTCCATCGTCTTCATCATCAAGTCAAATTTTTCATCTAAGGACCGAGATGTTGATGGTTGTGCATCTCCTTGAGGCTTCTTATCTCCTCTGTTGAATCTTTGTTTAATCTTGCCTGAAACTATCATGTTTACTTCGACTTCGATAGCGTTACTCATTATAGAATCTAGACTTGTTTATCTTGTTTCTCTCAACAACAGGGAAAAATAATTGTCAAAGGAATCAATGTACCTCAAATGTGTAGCCCTAGGGGGTGTCTTGACCTCCATAGGAATCGAGTTGTACACCTTGAAGAAACGGGCTGAAAATTCTTGCACTGTCTCCTTCGATGATTTCTTCATATTATTGTATTTCATTAACAACTGCAGAGGGTTTTTCCTGTCTCCCCATTTATCCAAGAAAGAAGTCTTGAAAGCGACGAAGTATCAAATGCTTGCAGGCCGGAGGGATTTGAACCATTTTCTTACATCTCCCGAAAGGATCTGCGCAAACAACCTCATCTTTGCATCTACATAGTCCACCTCCTCCAGGTCGACGAAGTCGTTAAACCAATACAGGTGCTTCTGGGTGGAAACATATCCTTCCATGTCGTAGAGTCTGATTCTCTGGCTATAATTATGAGGTAGGTCATGTAGTTGGACTGGCAGAATGAGGGGGGTGAACCTGGAAGCCATGGCTCTAGGAGGACTTGGGATTCGAGGGATATTATTTGATATCAGAGCTTGGAATTTCTTTGGGTCGAAAACAGTCTCGACCAAGTTGGTTTCTGAATTAGACCTAAATAGAGTTTTCTCAAAAGAATCGTCAAACTCAAGGTCATCGATACTTTGCGCACCGTCTTCAGATAAGGACAACCTTCTGTCCAGGTAATAAAATTGGTCCAATGATTTCTCTCTAATCCTGGATAGGATTTTCTCGGGGTCGTACACATGCTTAGTGGGGGTTGGGTCAGGATTTTCTCTGGTATAGATCTTGTTAGGATCCAGGGTTCCTAAACTGCACTTCTTGGAGCTACTAGTATTTTGGACTGGATTCACCAGGGCAAGGGTTTCAACCAGTATGGATGTTTGTCCCTCTATTACCCTCAGGGGTTAAACTAAAACATTAGTCATTGTCCTAGGGAAAACCTATTCAATTTCATCCCCGACAACGACACCAGAATGTTATCACTCCGTAAATCTGTGCGGCTGATAAACAGATGACGAAGGTAACTTTTTCAACAAAATTCTAGACCCGAAACTAGCCTTTCCGATCTGGAGAGGGATCTGTCGAGGGGTGCACTTTTCACACGAGATATGACCTTTAAAACAATGGCTAGATTCAAACCTTTAATAATGGGTTTTGGTTATATTGGCGCAAGAGAATCAAAGATGGGATATGGAGTTGATTTGAGGAAATGACAGAGACAAATGGCTCAGTGACTGGACTTGAGAGGAGAATGCTAAGCGAGCAACAATATTCAGTGTAAAATTGTAATTTGTGGTGGGGGAGAAAAATAGTAAGTAACTCGGAGCACCGCTATGGGCGAATTCAAAGTTAGATTTAAGAAGAAAATGTGTTTTCTAAGTGGCGCGAACAAGGGGTGCTGCACAATGAATCCACAGGTTCGAAAATTCGTTCCGAAATAGACAGAAAAATATATGAATAAAGATGACAGGAAATCACATACACAAAGAAAGAAGAACAACACATCCAACTGCTACAATTAGAATATTTTCATCAAGTTGCATGACCTTTGCATTAAGTTTCAGTCAAAAACTCAAAGTACATACAATAGATATCATTTACCAATTTTTCCAACCAACCCTGCTTACATTGAAAAGATGAAATATATATGCGAGGGCGCCACTTGGGATGCCCTTCCTAACTACTAGACCTAAAAATTAGAAAACTGAATAGTGCACGCCAGAGACTCTTTGCATGACGTTTTCCAAAAATAGACAATAATCACATCTGCTTTACACATGATTGTTCACAAATTTTCCACTGATCATTGGTCAGGTCTCGATGCGGGGAGTAGATGTGTTAGTTTTTCCCTTCGATCTATTGTCTGAGCAGACAAGTGTCTGTCAGGAGCTCGCTATCTGCTATAACAACTTGATTTCTGCCGCGTGCTCATTTGCTGGGAAATGTGCATGGAAAGTGGTTGTTCGATTGTCACGACCATTATCAAAACGGTAGAGTGCTTTAAGAAACTTGTCCTTCAAAACTGCCAGAATTTTTTTCTTTTCACGGGTGTAGAGGCGAACAACAACTAAACTTGTTTTTTCTGTGTGCTGGTGAGAGCTGTGTGTTCTTCTTTCTCGGCCGCTTCACATTCCCTGGAATGCTTCGTATGCCTTTCCTATGACAACCTCTGTTCTTCGTGCAACTATACAATGGTGTCTTGCACCTCTCTGAGCTACCTTTTTAGCCATGCCACGTCCCCTTTGTGACCTTGCATTGTTGATTCTTCCATAGTCTTTGTTAATGTTAGTTGCCGCCTCAACTCCATGTTTTCCTGGCAGAGATAAAAAATAGCCAGTTTTGCCTGCTTTAATTGCTGAGATGTCTCTTGATCATTTGCTTTTGTGGTATCTATTTCCCTTGTTCTGCTCCTACTTTTGCAACTTGATCCTTCATCAGGCTCCAGCTGGATGGCGCACATGAGTAGTTATTCAACCACTGATATGACACACAACTCTTCTGAAACTCAGGTTTCCACAACTTCTTTGTCTTCCTTGGCTCTCCCCTTCTCTGAGGTATTTCGTATTGGGGAGATGAGGATTCTAATGTATTTCCTCCTTGCACAAGCCTTTCTTCTTCAGGTTTTGTCTGGTTGGATCTGATCGTCTCTATGAGTCAAGGAGTAACTTCTTTCACACCCCTGGGACTACCTATTGAAGGTGAGAATGAATCACAGTCATTTTGGGGCTTAGATATAGCAATTATGCTGCTCCACATGCCTTTCCTTATGCTTTGGGAGGTCTCCATGGCACAACCAACATGTATTCTGCATGCACTGTATCCGACAATTTGCACAGAGAGGGAATTCTGATCAACCTGAACTGGAAAGGAAAATCACAAACAGAGTGCGGGCCTGGTTTCACGACTGAAATGAGTGCCGAGCATCTAAAATTTATAAAGAGTCTGGAAGCAGGAGAAATCATGCCGGGGAACAGTTAATTCATGGCGATGAGATGTTCTGAATCAAATTGAATATTTTCTGTGGCACATCCCTCTGTGTATAACACAGGCGATAATGTTTGCAGGTCATGTTTGATACGAACACTATGATTTTTCATTCCCTCGGCCTTCATGATGAACTGACAATGGCTGTTGTATTTGCCGATGAGATCCCCATTAACTACCCGACTCAACCTGGGGAACGTAGAGACAGATTTCTTAACATGAATCGACTCTTTGGAAAAAACATACCCATACCACTTACACACTTTTTGAATTTGACATCCATTCCCATTTCTAAGGGCCAACCAACCACTTGCTGACCTCGGCCCTATGGGGCTACGTACCCGATCTCACATGTTTGGACATGTGGGTCGCAACGTGACTCAAAACCAACTCTAAATGGAAATAAAAAATGACGGTGCTAACACAAGGTATTGAAGAGAGCTTCCAAGTATTGGCTACGGGTATGGGCCATGATGATGAGGGAACCGAAAAGGGGTGTATGGGGTAAAAAATTTGCTGAAAAATGATAGGTATGAATGTGATAAGGGCAAAGAGATAAATCCAATGGAATAACAACTCTGGCGCTGGCTCATGTAGCGATCATGTTCGCCCTTTGTCAAAACCACATGCGTATTCTTGTCATCGAAACAATGCATTTGGTCTTCGAGCATCTGATCAAAGTCTTCATCCACGTAGTTATTTTGTATTAGAGGTCTTGTCTACTAGTCACCTTGATCCCTATGCTCCCTTGGTTCCCTCTGTCTGATCTGAGGAACTTGACCCTTTCTGAGATTTTGATTTCTGGGTTTGGGGTCATTCTGTTGTCGGGCAACAACTCTTCTTCCCATGGACATCCTCTCCATCATTTTCTCCATCGTCTTCATCATCAAGTCAAAATTTTCATCTGAGGACCGAGATGTTGATGGTTGTGCATCTCCTTGAGGCTTCTTATCTCCTCTGTTGAAGCTCTGTTTAATCTTGCCTTACACTATCATGTTTACTTCAACTTCGATAGCGTTACTCATTATAGAATCAAGACTTGTTTATCTTGTTTCTCTCAACAACAAGGAAACATAATTGTCAAAGGAATCAACGTACCTCAAATGTGTAGCCCTCGGGGGTGTCTTGACCTTTGCAGGAATCGAGTTGTACACCTTCAAGAAACGGGATGAAAATTCTTGCACTGTCTCCTCTGATGATCTCTTCATATTATTGTATTTCATTAACAACTGTAGAGGGTTTTTCTTGTCTCCCCATTTATCCAAGGAAGAAGTCTTGAAAGCGACAAAGTATCGAATGCTTGTGGGCGGGAGGGCTTTGAACCATTTTCTTACATCTCTTGAAAGGATCTGCGCAAACAACCTCATCTTTGCATCTACATAGTCCACCTCCTCCAGGTCAACGAAGTCATTAAAGAAATACAGGTGCTTCTGGGTGGAAACATATCATTCCATGTTGTAGAGTCTGATTCTCTGGCTGTAATTATGAGGCAAGTCATGTAGTTGGACTGGAAGAATGAGGGGGTTGAACCTAGAAGCCATGGCTCTAAGAGGACTTGGGATTCGAGGGATATTATTTGATATCAGGGCTTGGAATTTATTTGGGTCGAAAACAGTCTCGACCAAGTTGGTTTCTGACTTAGACCTAATTAGAGTTTTCTCAAAAGACTCGTCAAACTCAAGGTCATCGATACTTTGTGCACCGTCTTTAGATAAGGACAAACTTCTGTCCAGGTAATAAAATTGGTCCAATACTTTCTCTCTAATCCTGGATAGGATTTTCTCGGGGTCGTACACAGGCTTGGTGGGGGTTGGGTCAGGATTTTCTTTGGTATAGATCGTGTTAGGACCCAGGGTTCCTAAACTGCACTTCTTGGAGCTACTAGTATTTTGGACTTGATTCACTAGGGTAAGGGTTTCAACCAGTATGGATGTTTGTCCCTTTGTTACCCTTAGGGGTCAAACTACAACATTAGTCGTTCTCCTAGGGAAAACCTATTCAATTTCATCCTCGACAACGATGCCAGAATGTTATCATTCCGTAAATATGTGCGGCTGGTAAACATACGACGAAGGTAACTTTTTCAACAAACTTTGAGACCCGAAACTAGCCTTTCGGATCTGGAGAGGGATCTCTCGAGTGGTGCACTTTTCGCACAAGATATGACCTTTAAAACAATGGCTAGATTCAAACCTTTAATAATGGGTTCTGGTTATATTGGTGCAAGAGAATCAAAGATGGGCTATGGAGTTGATTTGAGGAAATGACAGAGACAAATGGCTCGGTGACTGGACTTGAGAGGAGAATGCTAAGCGAGCAACAATCTTCAGTGTAAAATCGTAATTTGTGGTGGGGGAGAAAAATAGTAAGTAACTTGGAGCACCGCTACGGGCGAATTCAAAGTTAGCTTTAAGAAGAAAACGTGTTTTCTAAGTGGCGCGAACAAGGGGTGCTGCACAACAAATCCACAGGTTCGAAACTTCGTTCCGAAATAGATAGAAAAATATATGAATAAAGATGACAGGAAATCACATACACAAAGAAAGAAGCACAACACATCCAACTGCTACAATTAGAATATTTTCATCAAGTTGCAGGACCTTTGCATTAAGTTTCAGTCAAAAAATCAAATTACATACAATAGCTATCGTTTACCAATTTTTCTAACCAACCCGGCTTACATCGAAAAGATGAAATATATATGCGAGGGCGTCGCTTGGGATGCCCTTCTTCCTAACTACTAGACCTAAAAAATAGGAAACTGATTAGTGCGCGTTAGAGACTCTTTGCATGACATTTTCCAAAAATAGACAATAATCACATCTGCTTTACACATGACTGTTCACAAATTTTCCACTAGGATCCGATCATTGGTTAGGTCTCAATGCGGGGAGCAGATGGGTCAGGGTTTCCCATTGATCTATTGTCTGAGCAGACAAGTGTCTGTCAGGAGCTCGTTATCTGCTATAATAGATTGATTTCTGCCGCGCGCTCATTTGCTGGGAAATGTGCATGGAAAGTGATTGTTCGATTGTCATGACCATTATCAAAATGGTAGAGTGCTTCAAGAAACTTGTCCTTCAAAATTGCCAGGGTTTTTTTCTTTTCATGGGTGTAGAGGTGAACAACAACTAAACTTGTTTTTTCTGTGCTCTATCAAGAGCCATGTGTGCTTCTTTCTCGACCGCTTTGCATTCCCTGGAATGCTTCGTATGCCTTTCCTATGATAGCCATTGTTCTTCGTGCAACTGTACAATGGTGTCTTGCACCTCTCTAAGATACCTTTTTAGCCATTCCACGTTCCCTTCACGGCCTTGCATTGTTGATTCTTCCATAGTCTTTGTTGTTAGTTGCCGCCTCAACTCAATGTTTTCCTGGTAGAGATCAACAATAGCCAGTTTTGCCTGCTTTAATTGCTGAGATGTCTCTTGATCATTTGCTTTTGTGGTATCCATTTCCCTTGTTCTGCTCCTACTTTTGTGGCTCGATCCTTCATCAGGCTCCAGCTGGATGGTGCACATGAGTAGTTATTAGGCCACTGATATGACAAACGACTCTTCTGAAACTCAGGTTTTGCACAACTTCTTTGTTCTTCCTTGGCTTTCCCCTTCTCTAAGGTATTTCCTATTGGGGAGACGAGGATTCTAATGTCTTTCCTCCTTGCACAAGCCTTTCTTCTTCAAGTTTTTCCCGGTTGGATCTCATCGTCTCTATGAGTGAAGGAGTAACTTCTTTCGTACCGCTGGGAATGCTTGTTGCAGGTGAGAATGAATCACATTCATTTTGGGGCTTAGATCTGGCAATTATGCTACTCCACACACCTTTCCTTATGCTTTGGGAGGTCTCCATGGCACAACCAACATGTATTCTGCACGCAGTGTATCCGACAATTTGCACAGAGAGGGAATTCTGATCAACCTGAACTGGAAAGGAAAATAAAAAATGGAGTGCGGGCCTGGTTTCACGACTGAAATGAGTGCCGAGCATCTAAAATTTATAACGAGTCTAGAAGTAGGATAAATCATGCCGAGGAATAGTGAATTCATGGCGATGAGATGTTCTGAATCAAATTGAAGATTTTTCGTGGCACATCCCTCCGTGTAGAACACAGGCGATAATGTTTGAAGGTCATGTTTGATACGAACACTGTGATATTCATTCCCTCGGCCTTTATGGTGAACTGATAATGGCTACTGTATTTGCCGATGCGACCCCCATTAACTACCCGACTCAACCTGGGGTACGTAGAGACTGATTTCTTAACATGAATCGACTCTTTGGAAAAGACATACCCATACCACTTACACACTTTTTGACTTTGACACCCCTTCCCATTTCCAAGGGCCAACCAACCACTTGCTGACCTCGATCATATGGGGCTACGTACCCGATCTCACATGTTTGGACACATGGGTCGCAACGTGACTCAAAACCGACTCTAAATGGAAATAAAAATGGTGGTGCTAACACAAGGTATTGAAGAGAGCTTCCAAGTCTTGGCTACGGGTATGGGCCATGATGATGAGGGAACCGAAAAGGGGCATATGGGGTAAAAAAATTGTTGAAAAATGATAGGTATGAATGTGATAAGGGCGAAGAGATAAATCCAATGGAATGAATGTTTTTTTTTTTTAACACCTGCGGAGTTATACTTCGGTCTGAAGAATACTGCAGTGATGAAATTCCCAAATGCTTAATCAGGAAGAAATGTGTAGCGATTTGGAAACTCGAACATAGTTACGTGACAATAGATCTTGTCTGTTTTTTTTTTTCTTTTCCATCCCCAAAGGTTAGGTATTCAAGGGTTCTACAGACAAGGGTTTTCCCTGTGCTATAGCTCTCTGATATACATGCGGGGTCCAACAGTAGTACTTGTCCCAATATCTCAGGGCACCAACTAAGGAGGCTAGATCGTGCCCTTAGCCGTACTACCCGACTACCCAGGTACTAGAGAGTATCTTCCCGAGTGTTGTTCTCAGTGGCACTATAGCAGTCAGGAAGCCGATCGGTTTATCTAAAGAGGGCTTCAGGAAATCTAGGCCGATCCATATACATGTGTTGTCTGATGTGCTACCACTCGAGGGGGTACCAAAAGGGGTTACAAGGGTGGAAAACATATGTGCACTTAAGTACCACTTGTATTTTCTGCATGTATGAATCCCTGATTGCGGTTTTATGCACGTAATGACAGATCTCTGTAGCTTAAAGATGCCAGAATATGTCTCTACCCTGAAAAAAATTAACCCACAATTTTTTGCTGAGGAAAGTGCTCTGATACCACTTGTAATATTATAGATATTAAAAATATGCAGAACATAAATAAAATGCTAGAAATGGTAGATGAACAACAATATAACCAGAACAACACCACAACCAAAATGATACCAGAATAACACTAGAAACCTGACCAATGTTCACTTGCCTCTTCAAGGGGGAAACCTCCATTTGAGCATAGCTCTATTACAATAATATCCAATGAAACGATTCTCATACCCTCGACCGCTATTTATACTAAATATGGCTATCAAAAGAACCATCTAGAGGAAGATCCTTCTAGAAGTGGAAGCTTCTATTAGGTCTTCTTACATTCGACTTATTCTTCCTTATTGCTAGGCCTTATTAATATTGACCTTTATTACATCAGAATATATTATTCTACCTATGTGAGGGGTTAGTTACCTAACACATAACTATGTACTTGTAATGAATAAAGATATGAAAATAGTACACAATTTTCTTCAATGTATATTATGCAATTCCTCCAGGTTTCACTACTTGGAACCTCTCAGAAAAAGAGTTATAACAAAAATGGAATACCTTTTTGAATTTTGGATTATTCTAGAGAGAGAACTTGTATAGTGTGCCCTGCACGTAATATTTGTTGTATGGATATGAAAATGGTACATAGAATACTACAGACTGTACTCTAACCAATACATTTTGTCTTACTAAATTTGGATCTGTTATGAATAAGTTATGACATTTTACCCGAAACCCCTGTTTTAGACTAGTTTCAGGACTAGCCACAAACCCTATTTTCCACGGAGTGTAACTAAAAAAATACAATGACCCACAAGCTGAAATTTGTATCACAGATACTTGGATATGTTTCCTCGACAAAATCCCAATTTCACGGTTTGAATCATTCTAGAAAAAAAATTATCGCGAAAATGGTGAGATGACCTGTAAATAACATACCTTAGAAAACTCCATCAAAAGAATTTATCCTCCCTTGAATTTCAGCCTTCTTTACTTCACCTTCCATCTAAAATTCGGCTTAGATATCCTTTGATTACCTTAGTCACTTATAGATATTCAATATTCTCAAGTGTGATTAAAAATGAGAGACCCTTTCCTCTTATTTATACTTTCATGTAGCTTCCTCAAGGGGTTACCTTCTAACCATCTTAACCCACTTTCCTTATTTTAGGGCTAACCCACTTCTAACCACTTAGTAATTTCTCCATTAAATTTATTATTTAAATAATTTCTTTTGTATCCACTTTGACTAATAGTACACTCATCACTTCACTTTATTATTTAAATTACCTTTTAACCATCTTAACCCACTTCCCTTATTTTAGAGCTAACCCACTTCTAACCACTTGTCCACTTAGTAATTTCTCCATTAACTTTATTATTTAAATAATTTCTTTTGTATCCACTTTGACTTATAGTACACTCATCACTTCACTTTATTAATTAAATAATTTCTTCTTTTCAACTGCTTTGACTACTTTGACCTTTTGGGGCTTCTAGATGACTCAGGAGGGTTCTCCATCTTCACATGGCCATAACTCTCTAACCACGAGGAGTTATGTGGATTTCCACATACCACCGGAAATGGCATGACATGCAATATCCATATAGAATATTATTACCTTCAAATATATTAAAAATCATACCATTATACATCAAACAAAATTTGGTCCATTACCCAAACCTTTGTGCTACCGGACTTTCTTCAAGGGTTGACAACAATGACAACCAACCCAAATAATCAACAGTTTCCCTACCGAAAAGGTTTTCTATAATAACAAAGCATCAGTTTTATCTATTTGTCTCTAGATTTATTGTGGTGTTGTTGTATTCAGAACTTTGGTACTTAACAATTGGTTTCAGAGCACTTTCCTCGGCCACAAAAAAGGGGAAATGTTTTTTTTTTTTTTTTTTTTTTTTT
>JASDQU010097277.1:3352-14407 GCA_032191745.1 Picea mariana | reverse complement strand
TAAATCCTCAAATTATTGATAATAGAGGCAACTTCAGGAGGCCAAAAAAACAATGCTCCTCAAATCTTGCAAAGGGAACAAAGGAACAGAGATAGAGACAATCATAAAATACAAACCCCTCTCCAAAATAATCTTGTGACTGATGATGGAGAAGGGGAAGAAGACCTTGACCTGGAAATCCGTTGTCTCAGAGATAACTCCTCTTTCCCTTAATTGACTCAATCAACATATGAGGAATCTCTCATGGACAGTCAGCTAAATGAGCTGAGTAAGGGAGACAAGGGCATAGACAACCAGAATATATATAATTGTAGGTCCAAGAAGAAAGAAACAATGCCTGATGTTCCTCAACATCCTATCAGAGCAGAGAAGTCGGCTAAATATGTAGCATACAACAACAAAAGTAAGAAAGTGCAGACCCCCTCTCTAGTGGTCAAAAATCCTATTCTAGACGCAAAATAAATTCCCATTGGGCCCGAGATATGATCACTTTTATGAAGGTTATTATACACTTTTTCCGCATGTACATATGTGTTTTTCATATTTTAAAGGAGATTTTTGAAGAATTTAATGATAAAATGGTATGATCGAAACTAGGTACGTGTAATTCATGTTTAATGATTATATTGAGTATAATTCGTCATGTTTTATGATTACCAAGATCTAATTCACATTTTTCTGGTGTTACAGGGAGAAAACGCACCACGTTTATGCTTCTGGCACTTGATCTGCCACTCCTTCCAGTACTCATTCTGGCACTTGATCCGACACTCTATCCAACACTGCTTATTGCACAAAAACGTAGGGCGACTTGGTGGTTATGGTATTGGTGGTCAGTGATGGGAAAATTAGGCACGTGGATTTTGTTCATGCTTGCCCCCTCCAACTATTGAGCTCCTGACAACTCACTTTTAGTTGTTCAATAGGGCGATTATTGGCTCACTCTGTTTTATTAGTTAGGGCATCATTTATTGTAATTTTCCGAATTTAGAAGTGGTTCGACCCACCTGTGGTCGACCACCTAGTCTGTAAACTTATAAATACCATTGAGGTGGTCAAATTATTGTTAATAAGTAGTAGAACCATTAGAATTGTCAATGTGATAGACATAAAACGATCTTATTCTGTTTTGAGTTTTTGCATTGCCAGATTATGCCAGAACTGCGTTTTTGAGTTTTTATGGTGAATTAAACCTGTTGAGTTCGTGGTGTACTTTTAGAGAGTGACCACGACTTGCTGGGGGGCCCACCAGAATTCTGGTAACTGTCTCATGTTTGTTTTTGCATTTCATAATTTAATTGTTCTCTTTATTTTCTGTACATGCATATTTTTATTGTGTTAACTAGTTTGTTGTAGTTTAATTGTTTTGATTCTCTTTTGCATGTTAGAATGATGAGATGTGTTAGCATGCATTGATCTTATAGATTAGAAACATACTTACAATTCTCTATACTAACCCCATGTTCATTTAGATGTTAGATCATGCTTTGATTTATGATTTTATAGTCAAGTTTAAAACAAAGTTTTTATTAGATTAGAACAAAGTTTATTGGATTCTCTTTGACAAGGATTTGATGGATGGATAGAATTAATTCCAGCTTTTGATTTTAGCTTTCTTATTTCAGTTTTATAAAGATTTTGTTTAATTAGTGATTGGTTAATGTAGTTTTTCAATTTACTTTTCGATATCATAGTTTAATTTTTGTTTTCAAGCACTTTCTTATTGTAGTTTGAACCTTGAATTGTTAGATTAGATATAGCATAATTTCATTTACGTAATTTCCTTTCTTAGAAATAAATTGCAATTATATTTCTTAGATTAAATGATTGAATCTAGTTTTGCTTATGTAGAATATAAGTAGAATGATGATCTCGTTATGTTGTTGATGGTTTATGAATATGTAGGGCATCTAACATTGTTTTGCCATGGCTAAATTCTAATTGAATTGTTTATTCCATACCTTTCACTTTTCCATTCAGATTAGTGTCGAGCTTATACCACTGGAATTGTCCTTTGTTGTCAAGTTTCATAGAGATATTATCCACACCGAACACATGCACACAACCTCCAACATTATATTTGAATAGTCATAGGTTAAAGGATAGTTTCCCTGTTTTCATATATTAAGAAATAACTTTCTTGTTTTCATAGATCATAATAGATAGTTTCTTGCTTTCATAGATTAGAATAATTTTTTATTGTTGTTGTAGGGTAGATAGACTTTGCTTTGATAGATTAGATAGTAGTCTTCTTATCATAGATTAAGATTTAGTTGCTAGTCTTCTTGCTTTCAATAAAATAGATTTCCTTTCATTAGAAATAGTTTTGTGTTGAGCATTTAGTCCAATTGCCTCTTAGATTTCCTTTCATGCATTAGAAATAGTTTTTCATTGAGCATTTAGTCCACTTGCCTCTTACGCTAGATAGTTGTTCAATGAGAGTTTTAATTTGATTCCTTGCAATAGTTAGTTGCCTTTGCTTGCTTGTTTACTTGCTTTCCTAGGTTAGATAGTTGTCTTTTCTTACTTGTTTATTTTCTTTCATAGGTTAGTTAGGTGTCTTTGTTCACTTGTTTATTTGATTTCATACGTTAGTTAGGTGTCTTTCCTTACTTGTTTTTCTTTCATAGGATAGTTTCTCATTGAATGTAGGTTGGCAAGTTAAATTAGTTTGCTTTTGTCATTTGCTTATTGATATGCTTAGATAGTTGTTTTTGCTTATTGTTATGAACTAGTTTGCTTTACATAGGGTTTTTACTTGTTTTCTTAGAACTATCCATCGATCCTTGTCCCAAAAGAACTTAGTTTACCTAGTTTCAATTTTCTTAGTAGGGTTTGTTCATTAGATAGTTTTGCTTGAGTAGATTAGCCTTAGATAGCAACCTTAATTAGTTAGACTATACTCCTACCAACCCTTCTACCTTTGGCATATATTTTGCTACAAATATAAGTTTACTTACCCCGGGTTGACAATTTAATTAAGGGTTTTTACTGTGTTTTTAGTGCATATAGAACACCCATCATTTTTTGCATCGTTGTCGGGGAGTTGTCTTAAGGTAAGAAGTAGTTAGGAAATAGATCATCCTTAGACCTTAGCATTATCTTGGTGGTGGGGGAACTTTAAGACGAGAAGTAAGAACCTGGGCATCTGCTATAACAGGTTCCCCGAAACTAAATGGTAGTTTTTCTTTTTGTTTTTCTTTACCTTCATGAATAGACCTAGAAATCAAATGGTAGTTTTTTCTTTTGTTTTTGCTTTCTTTCATGAATAGGCTTAGAGACCCACAAAGTAGATACATTAAATCAAAATAATACCTTTCAAATAAGGTTCCTTCTGATCTCTTTGGGGGAAGGAACATTTCGCTTATAAAATCTGCAGACCAATACTAAAAAACAAAAGCTAGCTCAACTCAAAGAGATAAGATAGTCTCTGAAGATACTAACACAGGGAGCACTATAGAACAATAAATTGAAGCATCAATCATATTAGGAAAGCAGGCAAGACCACTCGAGTCTTCCATAAAACCAAACAATACAACTGTTGCTTTTACACCACCACTAGGGGACCCTAATTTTAAGAACATCATAGACCCTGAAAAGATGAATCTTTTGTTTGGTAGTTCAACCAATGTAATCATCTCTCAAATTAACGCAGAAACTTTGGCACCAATAGTATCAACTGGCTCGAGTAGAGTCCCATATATCCAATCCATAGGAAGACCTTTCCATCAAAGGGAAACCTTATTTTCTTAAAAGATAAAACCACCTAGTTACTCTCTTTTTGGAAACCAAGCCAATATGGATGATCAGGAAGACCATAACAATGTAAGACATCGGGAGGAAGAAGAAACTGGAAACCAAACCGAAACTACCTTCGGGTTTCCGATTTTAGACACCACTCTAAATGTCAACATGAAGGATATTCCTCTCTCACCATTGCCTACCTTTTACAGTAAAAACAGTGAAGATCCAGACACCTTCCTATTTGAATTTGACATTTTGTGTAGGAGATACAACTACATACAAGATGCCCAGAAATTAAAACTCTTTCCTGCCACCCTCAAAGACTCTACACTAAGATGGTTCATGGGGCTGGGAGAATCTAGTATTAGGTCTTGGGAAGCCATGAAAGACATATTTCTTAAGAAGTACCAAGACTACTGCAATACCAAAGAGTCTTGTAATGACATCTTTAAAATCCAACAATTAGAAGATGAGACCCTTGAAGATTATATGGAAATATTTGGTTACATCTCCCATAAGTCATAATACCATGACCTCCCAAAGGATGCAATTAGGGTTATTTTCCTTAATCAAATTTCAAATGAATATCTAGAAATGCTTAACCTGGTGGAATCAGGTGACATCTCTCATAAACCTTTTGCTGAAATATGTGAAATGTGTAAAAATTACTCTCAGGACCCTTACAATAGAAACTTAAAACCAATTAGTTCAAGTGGTATCACAAGAGTAGAGATAGAGAACCTTCTAGAAAACTTCAAGACATATATCTTAAGCACAATAGGTTCTTAGTTGGACACCTTAAAAACAAAAAAGAAACAGGAGGAGGAAAATGCAGCAATGAGCATATATTGCCCACGATGAAAGAGGAATCATTCCTCAAGGGAATGCCCATTAGATAACATTTCAATTTGTGTCTTTTATACAGAAGACCATGTGACTAAAAAATTTCCATCATTGCCCAGTTTATTAGCCATCAATAGGAGTGGAGATCCTGGGGAGTCTTCTTATGCACCTAGGAGGCTATGGCAACCTAGGAATCAACCCACATACTCAGATCTATAGTCTCAAGTTCCACCCTATTATCAAAAACAACAACAGTGGAACTCACCAGGTTGGCAAAACTAGTCTACTCAGTACCAACATCCTTGGATTCAAGGATGGAGGGGAGGACACAACCAAGGAAATACTCAAGCTCCACCTATCCATATGTCCAACCATCATTATCCTCAATTCCCACCGAACACTCTACAAATTTTGTCAGGTTTTGTTCCACCACCTTTACCTCCTATCCCAGAAGAACAATCGCTACAATTTAAAAATTCAAGCTCCCCAAGACCAACACTATTACCGGCACAACCAGTGTTGAATCCTAATAATAAGCCCCCTCAACCTCTTGACAATGTTGAGATGCAGGCCTTCCCAACATATGTTATTACTCATGTTCCATTACAGGAAATTCAACTAAGATAGGGAAATGTTCTGGGGAGGGAGAGACCCTCAATAGTCATCTAGGAAGAAGAAGAAGAAGAAATCACCAAACAACCCATGGATGACACTAGGTGGGAAGATGTTATTATCCCGAAAAATCAAGAACCCAAGCTTCCCCAAAATGAACCTTCACAAATTATGAAGGTCCCTCCTTATCTAGACTAATTGGTAATCGAGAAACCTACCACCCGATCAGAATTTGACATTTTGAATGAATTGAAAAATATTTGTGTCAAGATTCCTCTACTTCAAGCCATTAAAGACATTCCAATCTACATTAAGATAGTCAAAGATATATGTATCAAGAATCCAGGTAGGAAGCAAAAGGACCTCCCTACAGTACACTTGATAGGAGGACTCTCTGAGTACATATCGGAGCAACCAAAACTAGCAAAATATGGGAATCCAGGAAACTCCGTAGTGACTATAACCATTAATGAGGTCTCCATAGGAAACACTCTCATAGACCTAGGGGAATCCATCAATGTTATGACCGCTACTACCCTGGAAAAATTATAGTTACAACCTCTTCTTCGGCCTACCTGAACCATTTTGGAATTAGCAGATGAGACTAGGGTTATACCTGAAGGAATTTTATATGATTTCATGGTTACTTTAGCCTCATTGGAGTACCCCATGGATTTTCTTGTCATTCATTCAAAGGATCCTGCCAAATGCCATACCGTCATTTTGGGAAGACCTTGGTTAGCCACAACTAATGCATTTATTGGCTGTAGAGAAGGGGAAATGACCATCTCAAATGGTCTCTCTATCCAGAAGCTCAACAATTACCCTCCAGATCAACCTATTATGGAGAATTTAAAGTGGTTTGAATGTCCATATGAGAAAAAGTAGTGGTAAGAACCTGTATTGCCAAGTGACCATGCATGGGAACTTCAGGAGAACACAACAAAAAATGTGCTAAACTAGTTCATTTCTTCTATCACATGTGTGGATTTTCCATAGTCTTTTCCCTAATTTGAGTATATGTTTGGGGAAGAATTTCAAGAACAAGTAGACCCATCCATTTTGTCTTCGACATATTTTATTTACGAGATAGATGAGTCTGCCATGTCTTACACTATGCCCTACGAGATTAGTCTAGGAAAATGTTTACATATAAAATCAGGGCTCGATGCAAACCAACAAAAATAGTTAGTAGATATCCTTAAAGAACAATCAGGGGCATTTTCCTAGGAATACAATAACATGAAGGGTATACACCTAACACATACATCCATCACATATATACCCAGGGGGAAGTAACACCTGTTAGGCAACCCCATAGAAGGATGAACCCAGCACTTAAAGACATAGTCAAGGAGGAGATCCAAAAATTGTTAAATGTCGGATTTATTTATCCCATCTCTGACAGCAAGTGGGTATCCCTGCTTGTAGTGGCTCCAAACAAAGTGACCAGGAAATGGAGAATTTGTGTTGATTTCTGGGAACTCAATAAAGCCACTCTGAAAGATGACTTTCCTCTTCTTTTCATTGACCAAGTTCTAGATACCTTGTCTAGAAAGAAGTATTTTTCCTTTTTATATGGGTAGAACGGGTACAACCAGATTCTTATAGCACCCGAGGACTAGGAAAATACTACCTTTACTTATCCTTGGGCACCTATGCCTATAGGGTCTTACCATTCGGATTATGTAATGCTCCTGCCACTTTTCAATGAGCAATATTAGGGATATTTTCCGATCTTATTCACGATTGTGTGGAGGTCTACATGGATGACTTCACAGTCTATGGTAACACTTACTAGGAATCCTTAGAAAACTTAGAAAAGGTCCTCATCACATGCCAGGAAATGAACCTATCTCTAAGCCATGAAAAGTGCAAATTGTTGTTAACTGAAGGAGTGGTTCTAGGACATCATGTTTCTTCTGAAGGGATAAAAGTTGATCTTGTAAAGATTGAGGTGATCGTTAGAATTCCACCCCCAAAGACTTGGAAAGAGGTGAGAATCTTTCTTGGATATGTTGTATATTACCAGTGGCTTCTTGAAAATTTAACAAAGATTGTTGCACCTATGTTTGGATTATTAATAAAAGATGTTGATTTTGCTTGGACTGAGTAGTGTCAAACTGCCTTCGAAACCCTGAAAGCTAAGCTGTCTGTGGCACCAATTCTTAGAGGGCCCAATTGGACTCTCCCATTTCATATATCCACTGATGCCTCCAACACCGCAATAGGAGGGGTATTAGGGAAGAAAGAGGACTAGCAGTCCTATGCCATTTATTTTGTGAGCAAGAACTTGTCCCCTGTCAAGTTAAACTATACGTTTACTGAGAAAGAATTCTTGGTAGTTTTTCATGCTATTAACAAGTTTTGTCATTACATTATAGGTTATGCAGTATTTGTACATACCAATCATTCTGCCATTAGGTTCCTCATGAATAAACCTATAACTAATGGTCGGGTGATCAGGTGGCTTCTGTTATTGCAAGAATACAAAATGACCTGATCACCCGACCATTAGTTATAGGTTTATTCATGAGGAACCTAATGGCAGAATGATTGGTATGTACAAATACTGCATAACCTATAATGTAATGACAAAACTTGTTATCATATAAAGTGATACATTTGGATTCCTATTGACCTATCATTTTCAAAGATGTTGCCAAATATGTGAGAAGTTGTAATAGTTTCCAAAGGATAGGAAGACCTATGTCAGCTGAAAAAATGCCTTTGCATGCCCAAATTATGATAGAACCCTTTGAAAAATGGGCCCTCGACTTTGTAGGACCAATTTCACCCATGTCCCATAGGAAGAACTATATTTTGGTTTGTATGGACTATGTCACCAAATGGGTAGACGCAAAAGCCTTATTTAGGGCTACAAAGAAGTCTGTTGTCGAATTTATCTATGAAGACATCTTTACCCGCTTTGGTGTCCCTCGTGAAATTTTTATCAACCAAGGCACTCAATTTACTTCCAAGATGATGAAAGAGCTAATAGAGAAATATGGGATTAAACACCATAAATATTCTCCATAACACCCGCAAGCCAATGCTCAGGTAGAATCCACAAAAAAGTTCTGGAATCCATCTTTATGAAGACTATTCATTTACATCACCGGGATTGGGATGATAGGCTCCCAAAGGATTTTTGGACATACTGGACCACCTGGAGAAATACCATTGGGCACACTCCTTATGAGCTAGTGTACGGGAAACAAGTACTTTTACCTATAGAATTCCAAGTAAGGACCTTCTGTATTGCCGCAGGATTAGGATTGAACTTGGATGAGTCTCAGAGGCAACGAGACCTACAATTGAATGAATAGGATGAAATCAGGCAAGATTCCATCCAACAGACGATATTAGTCCAAAACCAGAGGAGCAAGTGGCATGAAAAGTTTATTAAGAAAAATCATTTCTAGCCTGGTGATTGAGCCCTGTTGTTTGATTCCCAATTCAAAACCTTCAAAGGAAAAGTCACCACCCGATGGTTGGGTCCTTACAAGGTAGATACTATATATGACAATGGAGCTGTAAAAATTGAAGCAATTGATGATGGACAAGTCTTCTTTGGGGTAAATGGACACCGACTTAAGTTTTATCATAAGCCCATTTCCAGAGGGGATTTTCTACAGGTCATGTCAACTGACAAGGCATTGGACTTAGTATATGGGGAAGTCTCCCCTTATTCTTGAAAATTTTCTGAATTTCCTACTGTATATATGTAAATAGTTTTTGAATTTTGTTAATAAGACAATTCTAGATATTTCTGTAAGTATTTATTTCACCAGGAGTACACAGTTTCAAGGATATTTCTTCAAACATTGTTACACTTGAATTTTTTGTTTGCTAAAGCATCAAATGAATATTGACTTATTGTAATTAGCCATATTTTTGCAACATTCTCATTTTTAGGCATTCTAAATCAGTTTCTCTTGAAACTCTTCACCACTGTATAAGGAAGTGATACCATAATTATCAAGCCTGGAGGTCTCTCATATAGTTTTTCCAAGAAACCTGAGTCAGTGAGTCAAATGTCTTTATCAAAGAGTAACAAGGAGGTCTAATTAGCGGTTAGTCATGGAAACATCACAATAACTACAAAGGCAAAAAGTAAGTTGAGCCTAGAGATACCTTTCTGTTCCTTCTCACCGGTACCATCCACTACACACTAAATAGCTTGATTATATCATATCTTAGATAGGCCACATCCTCTTAAGTACCCCTTACATCAGGACAATCAGTAAGTAATATAACAGAAAGTCATCCTCTAACATAAATACCATCCCAATTGAAAAAAGAAAGAAAAAGTTGTTTTCAGAGTTGTTCCCCCACCTTCTTGCATAAAGCAATCTTATACTAAAATCTTAAAATATGGAGGGCCAGTCTCCGAGGGTTTAAGAGGCTAACCCACCGGGATACTGAACAGGTCTCCTGGTAGTGGGTATTGGCCTGTGGTATGACTAGGTAAACCCATCGGAGTACTGAATAGGCTTGCTTGCAGTGGGGCATTCTACCTAGTGAGGATGGTAATCTGACAAAAATAAATAATAAATTTAAACTTGTCTTGATGTATGACATTACTTGCAGAAAAAGATGACATGAAATATGTGTGGTTAAGCTAAGGTTAATGAATCCCATAAACTTTCCATTGGGAAATAACTATAATACTATCTTAAAACTCTCTTGCCTCCTTCTTCTTATCTATATATAGGATCTCTTATCCTATAGGTGGGGTCATCTCCTAACTGTCTCATCATACCAATTTGTGAACTTTTATCTTTACACTTGACATACTATAAATCTTCGGCTATTGGGGGATACTGACTAGTTTCTTATACGTTTGATTGTGAAGTGTCAAAATACTTAGGTGTGGGGGAGGGATTCATGAGCTGACAAATGATCATTACCTCGAGAAGTAGATCTTTGCAAAGATTTTTGTATTATTTCTATGATATCGGTTATTACATTAATAGTCATGCTATGTTTGAAATGATAAACTCCTATGTGCTATAAATTATTGAACACATACTTAACAGACCACTCTTTATCGATTTATCTTTCATTACAAACTGCATATTGTAGGTTTGACAATACATTTTTATGCTTTCTATAACCTGTTCATTGTAGGTTTTGACATTATATGTCATGTGCAAGAAGATTGAGTGAGCATGGAGCATTCTGCCTCTTTTCATTAACTATTGTGACTGTCAAACATACTTCAAATTTGCAGGCTATCCATTGTAAGAGGTGAAAAGGAACTTAACATAGAGGTACCAGATGAAGTACCGTATGAGATGTCGTTTGAGGTGCAGAATGAAGTGCCATATGAATTGCATACTAGTAACTATGCTATATTCCAGGTAACTGAAAATCAATTACATTCAATTGATTAGTTGCAGGCATTAATTAAATATGCTTCATATGTTTATGATCAAATGTCCGGGTCAAAAGACACGGACATTGATCTAACCATGCATTATTACATTACCCAAAAATGAGGCATCGAATTCAAAATTCCCACACATGGAAGCTCGCATGCACATGTGTGCAATGTACTCCACCATAAGAGCATTCAAAATCAGGTTGGGAACTCTATTATCTCCATTTTCCCTTGTCATTTTCTCTCCCCTGCGTTAAGAAATTGCACCCAACCTCTGTTGTTAAGCCCTAATATTGGCTCATTAACCCTTAATTGGGACATATTAGATTATTAATGTTATTTTATTTATTTCGGCTTTAGGCCATTAGTTGTAATTATACCTCCTAGTCTCCTATATATACCAAGGAGACATTTTCATTTTGAATCATCTTGTACTTGAACATTTAAGTGGGGTAAAAGGAGGTTGCCCC
>JASDQU010097276.1:0-21556 GCA_032191745.1 Picea mariana | reverse complement strand
TTACTCTACGGTCCTGTTTTTCTAACAGTCTTTGTGTCATGCACCAACAAGAACAACAGTTGAGTTGAGTTGGGTTGTTGGACAAGTGGTTCAATCACAAACTTTGAATGAAGAAGCTCTTCAAAAAGTTACAATAGTCAGTTAGCAACAATATGACTTAACATTTGGGTGATGGGTGCATGGTACCTTGAAGCAGAATAAGTCAATGTGTGGAGATGGAAGAAAATTAGAGACGAGTTTGATTAGTTGCATGCAAAGTTTGGGACTTAGAAGTATTTTTAAAGTGGATGGATGGACTCATCCTTGTATCAGAGCAAAGGTCTTGCAGATTTGTGGAGCTGCAGATGGTGATTGAGGGGAGTTCATGAAAAGAGCCAGTTGCTTGTACAAGTGGAGGTCCAATACAACGAACTTAGAACATGGTTGCAACGAAGGATGTAATTGGGAAAGGTATGGTTGGTTCAAAGTTATTTCATTTCCTAAGTGTTGTGATGAATTATTTGAAGGGAAGTTAGATGACTTGGTGGTTCAAGTGTATTTTGTTTCCGTGGTGAAAATTGGTAGACTTGATGGTGAATCAAGTGGTACATATTCGAAGAAGTCTTGTAGCAGTTGGGATGCCTTGGTTGGGTGAATGTGAAGAGTTCCTGGATTATTCTTATGGTGGATTTAAGCATATTTTCATGTGACTGTGGAGGTGGCTTGAGGAAGCTTCCTAACTCTTTAATGAGGTGCATTGGATAGGTCATTGCGGTGAAGTAGGCAGTGAGGTATAGACGTGTTGAGTTTGACATGATGGGTGAGGTGCCTTGGTGCTTGGTGCCTTCACTATATTCATTGGTTCATGCGATGAATGGATATCCGTGGTGACAGTGACATAGGTTGGATGATTGCAGGAGGTGTAAGGAAGTATCATTCTAGAAGATGGATGGAGTAAAAAAATAAGTCAACCAAGAATTGTCAGTAGTCAACCTGAATGGGAAGAATGTAGACCAAGTGAATTATGTGGTGTTTGTTATCCTTTTGTATTGGACATTGGATGAGGCAGAGCACACCTTGGTGACTTGTATATGATTTTGCGATTCAAAGAATTGGAGGGCGTTGTTGGTTGGGGTTGGCATAAGTATTGGTGAAAATGTGCTTAAGGCATGGAAGTTCTTTGAGGTGAATCCTTATACTCAGAGAACTTTGGACAGTTCATTGGGACGTTTGAGGAGTGTGAGTGCAGTGACCACTCATTGCAAATGTTGAGTTGCAGAGAGGTGACTTGACGAAATGAGGTGAGTTGAGGACTTGTATTGGTTTGGAGGATTATGCAGACAAGAAGATTACAACATGAAGAGATTACTTGAGTATGATCATTTCTCTTTCTTTAAGAAACATGGTTAAGGATGAAGCCTAACCATTCCAAGACATAGAGAGGTAGATGCAGCAGCATGGTCGGATGATGAAGTAGTGAGGCAAAGAAAATTTGGACATGTATTCCTAGGTGTAGGTGGGATGTTTTATATCTGAAGACGTAGGCAAATATGGGAATAATTTGACCAAGGAAGCCATACTTGTGGAATTTATCACAATATGAGTCACAAGGGAAGAATTGGTTGGACATGCATGGTGATTTCCATTAACTCTTCGCAAAATTGGATGCAATGTAGATTGTGTAGAATATTGGATAATTGTTCCATGAGATGGGAAATGGAGTCAAGTTGTCATGAATGACTTTGTTTTGGGTTGACTTCATAGTTCAACAATGTGAGGGGAAACCTTGCCTTATTCTGAGATTGTTGTGCAGATAGATTGAATTGCATAAGGAAGTTAAAGTATGGATGCGCCAATAGGTTCAAATTGTAGCACTTAGACATTGTGGAATATCTCCTTGACAAAGAGATGACAATAGTTATAGTAGTGATGGAAGGGTGGAAACTTTCCTTAGTCTTTGAGGTTAGACAAGGTGATGGAAGTTGTGGATGAAAAAGACTACGTTATTGCATGAGGATGCACATGCTCATGGATTGGGCATGATGGTTAGATTAGCTACCCAACCAGTTTGATACATGGGGGTCGACAATGCACAAAGACATGGCAGAGTTTCTTGAATTATGGATGTAACAGTAAGTTCACAGGAGTTCAACACTTACATAAAATTTTGAAGTGAAGTGGGAAGTAGTCAGTTATAGCAGTTGACGACAGCAGTATAAAAACTGAACTAAAACAAGGTAGTAACATTACAGTGAGATAGTGCAAAATATTCGGGTGAATTTCATCCTTGGAGTTGGATGAATCAACCGTATTGAATCAAGCTACAAAGCATGCAAAGTCGGGTGCAGTATAGTTTGGTTGGTTTGTGGGAAACTTAGGGTTTTGTAATGTCCCCAACTATAGTAGGCTAGGATAATGTGTTTCAAGATGTATGTTTTAATCAAACACTTTGCAAACAATATTTTATGTTGGTTGGTTACTTCTGACAAACAGTTTGCATGTAAACTCATGGTCGACATTTTATCAAACACATTGCAAGTACAAAAAATAGAAGAGATGATCATGGCATTTTATTATGGGTGGAATATTCAGAAATCACATCAATACAAATCTATATTGATTGTATTAACAACTACACCAAACACTAAACTAACATATCTCTATTGGCTACTATAGTAGTTGCACAATCACACCCACAAAGAAAAGCAATAACCTGGAATGTCACCATGACCCTCTCAAATTCATTATGGAAAACCCTCTCTTGTAACCCTCACAGATCGGATCCAATCGATTGTTGCAACTCTAAATCACATAGGTCCTCGTGGGACAAAGGCCATTGTCTAGTAGGGCCTCATGAGATGCCCTATACTCCACCCATGGGGATGCCTTCAAACACAGTTTCTTTGAAACCTTCCTAATACCTGCAAAATTCTAGGCTCGCCCTTTTCTAGAAATATCTGCAAAATTCCTAAGCACTTCGATATACCTTCAACTTTATACAAAACTCCCAAATCAATCTCCAATGGTAGTCCTAGGTGGACGCCCCTCTTGTCTGGCTAGGGTAGATATTGCACCACCAAAACTAGACTGCAGTAGTGAAAGGGTTTTAATAAAACCCAACAAAACAATGGCTCCAAGAGCACCAATCAAGAATTCAATCGAATCATTATTCCAAAGATAAGGGTTACCCCTCTATTTATCCTTCCTTCGGGCCTTCTAGATCTTTCCCTTTTTTGAGCAAATCAAACCATCACTTTATTTTCCCTCCATTTTCATTTAAATATAATTATTTACGCTTATTTAATGTCACTTTAGGATTTTTCCTTCCTTTAACCTAGTGACACAAAATAAACCTCCTTGACTCCCTTCTCCTTTCTGACTATAGCCTATGGGATTTGTATAGGCTATTAAGTCATCCTCTGTCATGATCAATTGGAAGGGGACATTACAATCCTCCCTTCCCAAGATTTCTTTTCCATAAGAAACTCCATATTAGGGTGTTATAATATATTCTCTCCTTCCCAATTAGCATCCTTTGCTGGAAATCCTCTCCATATGACCAAGTACTCTCGAATGACTTTTCTTCTCAACTTCTGCTCCCTAACATAAAAAATTATATCGGGAGATAGAACCAATTTCCCTTCCTCATCTAGTGGAGGAAGATTTTTCGAAGGGGTGACTTGTTGTCCCAATGCCTTCTTGAGGAATGATACATGGAAGGTGTTCTGGATCTTGATACCCTCTGGTATCTCCAGCTCGTATGCTACATCCCCAATTCTCCTGATCACTCTATAGGGTCCATAAAAGTGAGGCTTCAAATTCTCTACATCACTCTTATTCAACGATGATTTTATATAAGGATGCAACCTGAGAAATACTAAGTCCCCAACATCAAAGCTATGTTCCACCATGTGCCTATCTGCGTACATATTCTATTGATTCTGAGTGGCTTGTGAATTATCCTTCCAGAATCTCAAGATTTCATGGATTTCTTTCAACCAATATTTTCCCTTGGGAGTTGTGCTCTCCCCAAACACCAAATCCAAAAAGGATGGGGAATCATAGCCATACAATGCCTTGAATGGGCTCATCCCAATGGACATGCGATGAGTGGTATTCTAACAATGTTCCTCGATATGCAACCACTTTATCCATGCATGATGTTGCCATGACACATAGTTCCTTAGGTACCCCTCAATCCATTTGTTTATTATCTCAGTCTACACATATGTCTAGGGGTGGTAGTTAGTACTAGGTTTTAACTTTGTCCCGGATAACCTGGACAATTCCTTCCAAAATGTGTTGAGAAACCTGCTATCTCGGTCACTGACTGTGTTCCTTGGAAGACCATGTAGTTTGGATACCTCCTTGAAGAGTAGATCTTCTACCTGAGATGCGTTTTACTGTGAAGGAATGGAAAATAAGTGCACATATTTAGTCAATATATCCACTATCACGTAGATACAGTCTCTGCCCTGTACCTTTGGAAACCCTATAATGAATTCCATGGAAATGTTATCCCACTTCTGCTCTGGAATCAACAATGACTGAAGCAATCCCACAGGATATGTAAATTTCGACTTGTTCTACTTGAAATTCATGCACTCCCTCACATGAAAAAGTACATCCTCCTTGATATACTTCCAGGATAATCTCTCCCTCACCCACTTGTAAGTCTTCATATACCCCTAGTTCCCTGCCAGTGGTGCGTCATGTACTACCCTCAAAATATTATCCTTGAATTTGGAATTAGGGACAAGATGGATAATGTATTTGTAGTAGATGATGTCATTCACTACTTCTTGTACCTGACATCCTAAATAATTCCCTCCATTAGTTCACAGGGGATGGTATTCTTGGATTATTCCATGAAAATAATGGACCTCCAGTCTATTGATATTTTTTTCATGGAGAAGGTTGCAGGTCTCCTAGATAAGGCATCAACAACTATTCTCTTCTTCCCATTTACATACTCAATATCAAATTCATATGTCTTCACCTTACTCACCTATTTTTGTTGCCTCTCATTCAAGTCCCACTTCTCCAAGAAATATCTCAAGTTGTTGTGGTCAGTCCTAACCACAAAGTGTCTTCCTACCAGATATTGTCTTAACTTGGCCAATGCATGCCTGATGGGAAAAATCTCCTTATCATATATCAGATAGAGCTTCTCTATCTATCTTATCTTTCTTCTCTCGAAAGTTATTGGGTGTCAGTTCTTCATCAATACTTCTCCTATCCCCTCATTGGATGCATCACACTCCAGGACAAAAGGTTGTGTGAAATATGAGAGTTCTAATACTGGGAAAGTGCTCATCACTCTCTTCATTCTGTCGAATTCTACATGTGCTTCCTATGACCATCGAAAACCGCCCTTCTTTGTGAGTTCTTTCAATGATGCATCCAATTGTGAATATCCTTTCACAAAGCACCTATAATAGATACATATCCCGAGGAATCCTCACAGATCTATGAGTGATATGGGGGTAGAACAATCTAAGATTGTCTAGATATTATCTTGATGCACCTTTACTCCCTCAACACCAATCACGTGCCCCAAATAAAGGATCTTTATCAACCCAAACTCACACTTTGCCTCCTTGGAAAAAGCAACCGCTCCTCCATAATGGTGATAATCGCATCCACATGCTTCATATCTTCCTCCCATGTCCTGTTGTATATCAGAATATCGTCAAAGAACACTCGTAAGAATTTCCTCAACTATTTGTTGAAGATATGGTTCATGCATGACTAAAAGGTAGTTGGTGTGTTAGTCAACCCGAAGGGAATGACTAGAAACTCATAGTGCCCATAGTGACACCTGAATGTTGTTTTATGGATATCCTCCTCTCTTACCTGAATCTAGTGGTATCCTAATCACAGATCAACCTTTGAGAAGTATGTTTCCCCATGTAGATCATCTATCAGATCATCAATCCTGGGTATTGGGTATCATTTTTTTATGGTCTTCTTGTTAAATGCTCTATATTCTATGCATATCCTTATAGTGCCATCCTTCTTCTTCACCAGTGCAACTGAAGAAGTGAAGGGACTAGAACTAGGCCTGATATGTCCCATCTCCAACAAATCCTTTATGGCCTTCTCTATTCCATCCTTGAACCTCTTCGAATGTCTATAGGGTTTGGTGATTATGGGCTTAGACCCCTCTTCTAGCTTAATGAAATTTTCAAATACTTTGTCAGGTGGTCTCCCTACTGGAAATGGTTCAAACACTCTTTCATGCTTTCCAATAAATTCCTATATATCTGCATGGTAACATTGGTGATCATGTGATGGATTCTTCATGGTGATCAAACACTCTATTGTGCAATCCATGTCCCTGTGTCTAAAAAGGGCCTCCATGCGTTGGTTAGACATGTTCTTGGGAGCACCTGTCGACATACCTTTTACGATGACTCGTTTTCCACCCTTTTCATGGAAATCCATCCTCATGTCCTAATAATTCATGTGGATATCTCCCAATGAGTACAACCACTAAAATCCTAGCACCACATGAGTATCCGCTAAATCTATGGCATAAATTCATCGATCAATGTATAGTTTCCCAATTTTACTTCCAATCCCCTGATCCTCTAAGTACATGCCATGTTGTATCCATCTTCTACTACCACATTGAATCCCTCGAAGTCCTTTGTAGGGATTTGTCTCCTGGTGAAAAGTGCAACATCAATGAAGTTGTGGCTGGTCCCACCATCAATAAATGTTGTAACCCTCTACCCCTACAAAACACCTCTGGCCTTGAAAGTGTAAAATTTAGGGACTCCTGAAAGTGTGGCAATGGTTACTCCCTTGGTGTTATCTTGTAATGACACCTAATCTGTAGCATCAAGGTGTGATGGCTCATCACTTTACCTTTTCCCACACATCGATTACCCGGTTTCCACGACTCCTTGCAATTGCAGCAAAGCTTCTTCCTCTGTAGTTCTCTCTGAGTTTCCTCATCCAACCTGTCCTTCCCTGTCCATGTGTTCTAGGGAGGTTTTGACACCTAAACCTTCTGTCGGATAAATTTTTTTGTTGATTTCTTCTTGGGGACTGTGTCTGCCATATCTTGGGTCTTCATGATAGATTCTTGTAGTGTTTTTGGCCTAAAATCCTTCACCCAACCTATTAAGGGTTCATCCAATCCCTCTGTGAATAAGATCACCATTCTCTGCTCAGAAACATCAGTCACCATGACTATCATCCATTGGAATTCTATGGCATATGCCTCTGGTGTATATGTCTTGCTTAGCTGTGCCAACTCCCTGAAGTGGATCTCAGGGTCCTTCCTATCAAATGTATCCATCAACCTCTGGGTGAAATCCTCATATGATGTGATATCGGAATGTCTGAATGCTAATATTCCATCCAAGTGTAGAGTGGAAAACTTGATTGCTTCTGCTTATGTCACTGGATTATGTTGAAAAAAAGTGTCCAACTTATGTACCCATGCTTTTGTTGTGCACTTGTTAGATCCATCAAAAGATGAAATGGTCATCTTTACCAATTTGAACAGAAGGTCAAAATTATGTTGAATCTAGTCCGTCCTAGGCATATTCCTCATCTTGAGGTTGCAATAGTCATTGTAAGATAGGTCTTCATGGGATCCTTCTTCTAGAAAATGATACTCCCTAAAGTAGGAGTTCTTTTTGTCAGCTGACCCCTGTTGTTTCTATGCTCTTGTAGGATTCTCCTCAAGGAATGGTCGCAATAATGTTTGGGTACCTTTCGACCACATGCCTGGAATAAACTCTATGCCAAAACATAGGTATTACTTCCTTCAGCAGTCCTACCACCTCTATGGCTGGCATCTGCATGGTTCCCATTGGAACCTCCCTGGTTTTGGACCTTGGTTTGCTTGGTTGTTGGAAAATAACTGTGTCAATAATTGTATTAATTGTTGTTTCACATTAGCTATGTTTTCCAACAATTGTATGGTCCTATCTTCAGGATGATCACCCATAACTCCCTCTACTTCTATATCTTCTGATGTCTCTGATCCTCAGGTGGGTTGTTTCCCTCATCCTGTAATATTCCGTGCATGGGTTATACAATTTTTCCTCAAATTTTGGTTGGCATATTTTGTCAAACAGTTCAGTGACAATTTGTGACAGCCATCAATTTGGTATTTTGGGTGATGTAGAAAGCAGTTTGGATGTGTTTGTATTACCAGAGAATATATATTGATTTAGATTTTCTATGTTCCCCAAAAATAGATGTTAACACAGTCTGAATTATTGTTGCACTTTATTAATTCAATGGCTGAGAATACACTTGTAATAATAGCAACAATACACATCAAATATGGAATAGAAGAACCTAGGATATAAGATCTGTAGGTGACCTTTGAACTTCCAATGATCAGGTGGTGGGACAAAATTATATCAGCAACAATATTCCAAGAGTTGATAGTCCTGTAGAGTAAAATGATGTGCAAAAGTGATATACAGAGTAAATATGGTCTGACGATGAACCCCCACGAACTCCTTAGTAATAGACTTCCATAACATGATGGATTCCTCCCAAAACCAATGCTAGCTAGTGTGTTCTCTTGTACGTGCTATGTCAAGTGGATTAAGCTCAGAATGAAGAGGGTAAGCTCAGAACTCGGTCATCTGATCTAGAACTCGCCTAAAAAATATGTGAATTGTTCATCAATCCCTTAACTTGGTTTTGCTTCACCATATGTCCATAAATTTGCCTCAACAAGTCGTAGTAGATGTCTCTTCTCCCCTTACAACAATGGCACGATTTTATTAAGGGAAATTGACCCCAGTCATGAGATATCACGCCCAACCTATGAGATATGCACCCAGGCTTAAGGAAAACTACCCAAACTCGGTTCTTGCCTTAGAGATAGCACCCAACAGGTATAAAAATGACCAGTAGTAAAATAATACACCCCTTGGTATGAATGACGCCCAACAATGATAAGGAAATCTCCCTCCAAAGGTAAACTCATCCCACAATGAAAATCCCATCCGCCACACAAAGAAAATTAACTGCCTATTAAAGAAACTCAACTGCAAGAAGATAAACTCAGTAGTAATGAAGTCCGCTGAAGAAATTTGAGTGATTTCCTCCCAATACTAGCTAGGGTGTATCGTTGCAACATCGAAAACAGTAAATGAACAAGGGTTTCCAATAACCCTAGACTCTTCCTCCAAGAGCTCCCAAAAATATATTTTTCTAATTGAGTGAATGAAAGAATGAGGGGCGCCTCCTCTTTTCCCCTCTTTTATTCCTTCATTGAATAAACTCCTGCTCACTTTACTTTTTAATTTTCTTTTAAAGTCACTTTATGCTTGCACACTTTATAATTTTTAACTTACTTTCTCTTTCCTAAGACCCATGTCTCCCTTTTGCCTTGTTTCACTTTATCAAGTCATTCCCTAGGAAAAAGTTGAGTTCCCTAGGTAACGTTTTCGACTTAGCCTACGAGAACCAATTTAGGCTAGCAGAAATATTCCTTATGCTTCCTAGGCTAGCGGGGACATTACAATCCTCCCTGCCTAAGATTGCTTATCCTCAAGCAACTGTAATCTAGGATGCTGCAATATCTTCTCTCCTTCCCAAGTAGCATCCTCGATAGGTAGATTTTTCCATTTGATCAGGTACTCTTTGATGCTCATGTTTCTTAATTTCCACTCTCTGGTCTCCAACACCTCTTTCGGAATTAGAATCAATTGCCCCTCCTCGTCCAATGGTGGTAGCTCTGTAGAAATGACAACATGTTGTCCCACTACCTTCTTAAGGTATGAAACATGAAATACATTGTGTATATTACACCCCTCTGGAAGCTCTAGAGCATAAGCTACTTCCCCGACTCACCTCGAAATCTTGTAGGGACCGTAGAATTGTGGATTCAATTTCTCCTCCCCTTTCATTTTCAGTGATGATTGCATGTAGCCACAAGCGAATACATACCAAGTTTCCCACCTCGAAACTAGGCTCCACTCTGTGCTTGTCAGCATACATCTTCTATTGATTTTGTGCCAGTTGCAGTTTATCTTTGAGAGTTCACAAGATGTCCTGACTCTCGTGAATACAATATTTGGCTTTGGGTGCTCGGTTGTCCCCAAACACTCGATCCAAAAAAGTGGTGGTGTCATAACCATATAAATCTTTGAAAGGTGTCATCCTGATCGACATGTGATAAGTGGTGTTATAGCAATGTTCACCCAAGTGCAACCATTTGATCCACGCCTTCTGTTGACCCAACACATAATTTCTCAAATACCCCTCGATCCATTTGTTCACAATTTATGTTTTCCCATCAGTTTGAGGGTGATAACTGGTACTAGGCGTTAATTATGTCCCTATGAGTCTAAACAACTCCTGCCAGAAGCCCCCCATGAATCTGTTTTCTCGATCACTGACAATTATCTTGGGTAGTCCATGCAACCGAAATACCTCTCTAAAAAACATCTCCGCTACTTGCATTGTAGAGTATTTGGATGATATGGTGAAGAAATGGGCGAATTTAGTAAGCATGTCAACCACCACATAGATACAATCTTTCCCCTAAACCAAAGGCAACCCTATGATAAAATCCATCGAAATGCTTTCCCATTTTTGTTCAGGAATGGGAAGTGGTTGGAGAAACCCTGTTGGGTGGGTATGTTCCACCTTGTTTTGCTGACATATGTGGCACTCCTATACAAACTTCAATACATCTGTCTTGAGACCCTTCCAAGCGAACCTCTCTCGAATTTGTCTATAAGTCTTTAGGTATCTTGGTTGACCTGCCAAAGGAGAAGTATGTGTTGCATGAAAAATTTGGTCTTTCAATTGGGATTCTGGTACTAAATAGATCTTGTCCTTATAATATATGATATCATCAATAACCCTATACTTGTCATCAGAGACCTGATGATCAAGTATCTCACAAGAAAACCTGTTTTTGGAGTATTCTACCAATAGGAGTGCCTTCCATTCCACTGAAATCTCTATGAGAGAGAGAGTAGGTATCCTTGATAGGGCATCAACAACCACATTATTTTTGTCTTTCACATAATCAATTTTGAAATCATAGGCTTGGATTTTACTGATCCATTTTTGTTGCCGCTCACTCAACTCCTTTTGCTCCATGAGGAACCTCAAGCTATTGTGATCAGTATTTACCTTGAACCTATTCCTCACCAAGTACTGTCAGAATTTGGTCAAAGCATGCATTATGGCCAACATCTCTTTGTCATATATGGAGTAATGTCGCTCATACTCTCGAAGTTTGCGGCTCTCAAATGCTATGGGGTAACCGTTTTGCATCAATACAGATCCTATACCAATTCTTGAAGCATCACACTCCAAGACAAAGGGCTGAGTGAAATCAGGGAGTGCTAAAATAGGGCATGAGCTCATCACCTGCTTCATTTTCTTGAATGTCTCCTGGGCCTTCTCTATCCAAACGAAAGACCCCTTTTTGGTGAGATCGGTCAATGGTGCTTTCAACTGTGAGAATACCTTAACAAATTTCCTATAGTAAGTGCAAAGACTGAGGAAATTCTTCAGTTATGTCACATTCCTAGGAGTTGGCCACTCAACGATTGCCTTGATATTTTCTTGGTGTACCTGTACCCTGTTCATCCCAATCACGTGCCCCAGGTAGAGCATCTCTGCCATACAAAATTCGCACTTGGATTCCTTCGCATACAACTACTGGCTCTATATAATACCAAGTACTTCATCCAAATGTTGCAAATGTTCCTCCCATGTTTTCTTGTATATGATGATGTCATTAAAGAATACCAATAAGAACTTTCTCAGCTACTTATTGAACACATGATTCATGCACGGCTAGAAAGTAGCAGGGGCATTAGTTAGCCTGAATGGCATGACCAGAAACTCATAATTCCCATAGTGGCATCTAAAGGTTGTCTTAGGTACGTTCTGCTCTTGTACCTTGATCGAAGATCAATCTTCAAGAATAATTTGGCTCCCCTAAGCTCATACATTAATTCATAGATCTTGGGTATAGGGTACCGATTCTTGTTTGTCTTCTTGTTTAGGGCCCTGTAGTCAATACACATCCGCAGAGTATCGTCCTTATTCTTGACTAAGACAACAGAAGAGGCAAATGGGCTAGAACTAGGGCAGATGTGGCCCAATTTCAACAATTCTTTAATGATTTTTTCAATCTTGTCTTTGTAAACTTTAGGATGTTGATAGGGGTTTGTGATAACTTCTTCGAACCCCTCCTCTAGCTCTATGATATGCTCAAAACCTCTATCAAGTGGAATTCCAGGAGGAATGTCACTAAATATTTAATGATGTTTGCGGAGCAATACTTGTAAGTCCTTTGGAAGCTACTGTAGACGGTCAGGTAGATCTCGGTAAAAAATAAAACACTCTACAACCCACTCTATATTACCATGCCTCATAATTGCCTCCATGTTGTGCGATGACACAATCTTTGGTGGGTACTGGTGCATGGCCCGTAGGACCACTTTATTTCTATCCGATCCTGTGAACTCCATCTCCATGGTCCTGTGATTAGTAGTATATCTCCCAATAGATTAAATCCATTGAACGCCCAACACTACATTTGTGTCTGGTATGTCCACCACCAAGAAATCATTTGTCATTGAGTAGTTTCCCATGGTTGTTGTGAGCTTGGGAATACACTTGGTGCAACTCATCGGGTGGCCTCCAGGTATGACTACTGTGAACCCATCGAATTCCTCTATTGGAATTCCTCTCCTCTCGACCATGTTACTATCAATGAAGTTGTAGGATGCTCCCCGTTCAATCAATATGGTCACCTTGTACCCTTTTAGGACAACTCTGACCCTGAAGGTATGATACCACGAAAATCCTAACATCGAGGTCATGACTGAGCCCTTAGGCCCAGCCTGCGAAGACTCCTCTCCTAATGTTGGATGTCTCTGGTCCTATGCTTGCTCCACCTCCTCATCCTCATCACTGTCACTGTCAGAGTATACCTCAATGTGATGGGCCTTGCCCATTCTATCCTTCCCGACGCTTCTATGCCCTGGTGCCCATGGCTCTTGAAAGCTGAAACACAACTTCTTTTTCCTCAATTCTCTCCTTGTCTCTTCATCTAGTTTGGGCTTGCCAACCCAATCTCTCTGAGGTGGTGTATTTTCCTTAGTCCTCGAGGTAAAAGTGGGTTTTGGTGGAAACCGGCTTTTAGGTACTTCATCCCGCGTATCCCAAGCTTTGCTAACTGCATCCTGTAAAGAGGTAGGCTTGTAGGCCTTGACCCATCCTCGTAGAGGCTCCATTAGCTCCTCAATAAACAAAATCACCAAACGACCCTCTGAAATGTCTGAAACCATCACCACGACCCTATGAAACTCAGATATATAGGTCTCTAGGCTACCTGTCTGTTTGAGTTGAGCTAGCTCTCTGAAGTGAAGCTTAAGTTCCTTCCTGACAAATCTCTTGATGAGTCTCTATGTGAATTCTAGGTAGAAGGTAACCTCGGCATGTCCCAAAGTGCCTAACCCATGGTACCACCACTCATGGGCCTCGCCATCTAGGTGCAAGGTGGTCAATATAATGGCATCTGTCTCTATCATTCGGTGCAGCTGGAAGTAGGTGTCAAGCTTCTACACCCATGATCTAGCAGAGCATTTAGATCCCCCGTAAGAGTTGGGAATAGTAACTTTCCCAATGGTACGTTACAATTCAAAATTGTGTGACATGGCCCTCATGGGCCCTCTTAATCGATTTCTTCTCTTCATATTGCAGAACTCCGCGAAGGACATGGATGAGTGTAAACCATCTCCTAGTCTCCTATACTCCTCTAAATATGCCCTATAGGGCTCATCTTTCTCAACCTGCATCAATGGACCTGCGACCTCATTCCCCAAAAATTGAGGAATAGTGGGTCTGGGGGATTTGGTGTACAAGTGGGGATGGCTCTGCATGGTAGTGCATGAGTGGATGCCTTCTCCATTGTTTGAACCCCCATCACCATTCTAGTTATGCTTCGTTGTGCCTTCCAACGAATTCTTCGCAAACTGCCCCATGAGGTCCATCATGGCCTTTTGACCCTTGGCCAAGTCATTCAAGATATTGAAAAAATTGTTGATTCTAGTATCATATTCTTCCCCCATAGTTCCTTTTCCCTTAGGTGTGATAGATGGCACTGCCTCTCTTGTCCCTTCTTCTCTAACCTCTTCTTCTTCCCACCTAGGGGGATCTAGGGTTCTTCCCCTACGTCTCTGATAGGTAATGTTCTGCTCATGTTCTGGTCTCATAAATCTGATTACAAATTCCCTTTAGAGCCCACAGCTATAGAGAATCATGATCTGATACCACTGTAATATTCTATGCTTGGGTTATACAATTTTTCCTCAAAGTTTGGTTGGCAGATTTTGTTAAACAATTCAGTGACAATTTGTGACAGCTATTAATTTGGTAGTTTGGGTGATGTAGCAAGCAGTTTGGATGTGTTTATATTACCAGAGAATATTTAATGATTTAAATTTTCTATGTTCCCCAAAAATAGATGTTAACACAGTCTGAATTACTGCTGCACTTTATTAATTCAATGGTTGAGAATGCACTTGTAATAATAGCAACAATGCACATCAAATATGGAATAGAAGAACCTGGGATATAAGCTCTTTAGGTGACCTTCGAACTGCCAATGATCAGGTGGTGGGACAGAATTATATCAACAACAATATTCTAAGAGTTGACAATCCTGTAGAGTAAAATGATGCGCAACAGTGATATACAGAGTAAATAGATTTCCAGAACATAATGGATTCGGCCTAGAACCAATGTCAACTAGTGTGTGCTTCTGTACATGCTTTTTCAAGTGGATTAAGCTCAAAATGAAGAGGGTAAGCTCAGAACTCGGTCATATGATCTAGAAATCGCCTAGCAAATATGTGAACTGTTCATCAATCCCTTAACTTAGTTTTTCTTCACCATATGTCCATAAATTCTCCCCAACAAGTCGCAGCATATGTCTCTTCTCCCCTTACAACAATGGCATGCTTTTATTAAGGGAAATCGACCCCATCCATGAGATATCATGCCCAACATGTGAGATATGTGCCTAGGCTCAAGGAAAACTACCCAAACTCAGTTCTTTCCTCAGAGATAGCGCCCAATAGGTATTAAAATGCCCAGTAGTAAAATAATATGCCCCTTGGTATGAATGGCGCCCAACAATGATAAGGAAATCGCCCTCCAAAGGTAAACACGTCCCACAATGAAAATCCCAGCCGCCACACAAAGAAAATCAATCACCTATTAAAGAAACTCAGCAGCAAGAAGATAAACTCGGTAGCAATGAAGTCCGTTGAAGAAATGTGATTGATTTCCTCCCAAGACTAGCTAGGGTGTATCGTTGCAACACAAAAATCAGTAAATGAACAAGGGTTTCCAAGAACCCTAGACTCTTCCTCCAAGAGCTCTCAAAAATCTATTTTTCCAATTGAGTGAATGCAAGAATGAGGGGCGCCTCCTCTTTTCCCCTCTTTTATTCCTTCATTGAATTAACTCCCGCTCACTTTAATTTTTAATTTTCTTTTAAAGTCACTTTATGCTTGCACACTTTATAATTTTTAAGTGACTTTCTCTTGCCTAAGACCCATGTCTCCCTTTTTCCCTATTTCACTTTATAAAGTCATTTCCTAGGCAAAAGTTGAGTTCCCTAGGTAAATTTTCTGACTTAACCTACCGAAACCAATTTAGGCTAGCGGAACCATTCCTTATGCTTCCTAGGCCAGTGGGGATATTACATGTCCTCTAGTTTTCCTTGGCATCAATGCCTTAAGAAATCATAGGCTGAAAAGATCACCAACTCTGATACCACTGTAATGTCCCCAACCATAGCAGGCTAGGATAATGTGTTTCAAGTTGTATATTTTAATCAAACACTTTGCAAACAATGTTTTATGTTAGTTGGTTACTTATGAAAAATGGTTTGCATGTAAACTCATGGTGGACATTTTATCAAACACATTGCAAGTACAAAAAATAGAAGAGATGATCATGGCATTTTATTATGGGCAGAATCTTCAGAAATCAAAACAACACAAATCTCTATTGGTTGTATTAACAACTGCACCAAACACTAAACCAATAGATCTCTATTTGTTTCTATAGCAGTTGCACAATCACACACACAAAGAAAAACAATAACATAGAATGTTGCCATGACCCTCCTAAATTCACGACGAAAAAACCTCCCCTGTAGCCCTCACAAACCAAATCCAATCGGTCGCTACAACTCCCTATCACAAAGGTCCTGTGGGACAAAGGTGATCATCTAGTGGGGCATCACCAGATGCCCTATACTCCACCTGCAGGGAAGACTTCAAACAATGTTTCTCTGAAACCCTCCTGATACCTACAAAAGTCTGGGCTCAACATCCTTCAGAAAGATCTGCAAACTTCCTACACACTTTAGTATACCTTCAATTGAATACAAAACTCCCAAATGAAGCTCCAATGGTAGTCTTAGGTGGAATCCCCTCTTGTCTGGCTAGGGTGGATATTGAACCATTGAAACTTGACATCAATAGTGGAAGGGTTTTACTAAACCCCAATGAAACAATGGCTCTGAGAGCACCAATCAAGAATTCAATCAAATTATAATGCTAAAGATAAGGGTTACCCATCTATTTATCCTTCCCCTCAGCCTTCTAGATCTTTCCCTTTTTTTTACCAAATCAAACCCTCACTTTATTTTTCCTCCAAATTCATTTAAATATAATTATTTATTTTTATTTAATGTCACTTTAGGAATTGTCCTTCCTTTAACCTAGTGATGCAAAATAAACCTCATTGACTCCCTTGTCCTTATTGACTATAGCCTACAATATTTGTATAGGCTATTAAGTCATCCTTAGTCATCATCAATTGGAAGGGGACATTATAGGTTTCCACTTTGGCAGAATTTGGGGTTTCCAGTTGGCATGACACTAATTTAGTTGCGATGGATGGGGGAGCATGAGTTCGAGCAGAGACGTGGAGATCACAGATTTTGTGGATTTTGTTGGGGATGACAATGAATTGAGGTGGGGGAGGATGAAAGGTCTTCGACTAGATGGGTGCACAGATCCTCGCCCAATTCCTCAAGGAGACAAAACTTGGGGTTTCTCTGGTACCTAAGTGTTTCACTAGTTGTGAAAGTGGATGCCTTGGGCATGTAGACGTGCCAAGGGGCTTGCCCAAGTATGAAGCGACCAAGAAATTGGGGCATGTCGACATGAGGAGCGCACCAAAGTTGGGGTGTGTTGGTTCCAAGGGGAACGTCGGTTGACAAGCACATGAATTTGTTTGGGAGACTGGGTACGTGAAGGAGCACAATGATTTGTTTGGGCATGATGGTTCATGATAGGGTGCGACACACCCAAAGGATGTGATGGTTCATGATGGTGACCTTTGGAATCCCTATAAGAGAACAACGACGGACAACCAAGGAAGGCATATTTGAAGAACAAGGAGAGTAAGATCGGCTCTATGATTTTGAACCAGACTTAAACGAAGAGGGGCGAGCTCCCTCAAGGAGCCAAGTCGCTCCACATGGGAGGAGTTATGCTTCCTTGAGGTGATTCGATGGACAGAGTTGGGGTGACCTCCTTTTTGGCTGAGTTTGGGGGAAGTCTAGCCACAAATCTGAGGAGGCATGCTAGGAGACAAAACAACAGGTCTATGCAAAGTCTTTCAGTAGAGAAGAGACGATGAGTCTGTGATGGATGCATGTTTGGGTGCTCTGCAGAAGTTGTGAAAGGTGTTATGACGAATGAGTCTTGGTGTGACGAATCTGCGTATGAGTGTCTTGGAGAGGTGAGACGAGTTGTGTGACTTTGCCAAGTTGTAAATCGAGCTGGTAGTTCTCATATTGTAACAAGTTTGCAATAATAAGACTTAGTCAGGTGTTAGGCACGATTTGTACCTATCGCACTATATATGTGTTTCTTTTGTTTGTTTTGCAAGTGTTCTCTTTGCTCCATGGATGCATGCTTATATATGACTAAGTGTTAAGTTGTTAACAATTGTCTAAGTATAAAAGAGTTGCACTAGAGTAGGAGTGTGACTCGTTAATAGCCTAGAACAAAGTATGGGTATGCTCTAAGTGAAGAGATGTAGTCTCGATAAAATATCCTTGATATTGTCAAGTAACCAAGTGGAAAACGTCGCAGTGTCGCACACCCTCTAATGATGCACGATCACAAGATTTGATTAAACACACTGTAAGAATGTAACAATAAACCTATTAGCACTTCAAGTGTCATATATCAATTCTTAAATAAAATGATTCTTAAAAATTATTAATATAAAAATGTTTTTAAATTATTTTCACATTCCCAAAAATATCTTAAATTTATAACATTAAATATTTAGAAAGAATCACAAGAATCCCACCATAGACCCCACCATAGACGTATTAATTATAAATAAATAAAAATCAAACCTATCCACCTCGTGGAGATTGGGTGAAGTCAATATGTCGTACACGAGATATAAAGGGTATTACGACATGTAAATAGTAATGCATCAAGCCAATAATAATAGGAAAAACCCATTTCATGAAGGGCGTGGCCCACCGTCTCGTATATTATATGTGGGGTGGGTCTTTATAATTATTTTCTTTGCATGTGAAAGTGGATGTTACAATAATGTTTTCAACTAAAGTTATATGGGATGGAATCAATAAAGCATACGACATAAAGCATACGGCATATGTTAAAATGTATGGTATATAGTAAAAAGAGTTTGATAATTTTAATTTTTTTTTCTTCGGATTTGCTTTTATGAGAATTTTTTTATTTTATTTTATAGGGGAATAATAAGAATATAAGGTATTAAATGTTTTGTATATATGGGAGTAATAAGAATACAAAGTATTAAATGCTTTGTATATATGGGGAACAGTAAGAATAAGAATACAATGTACTAAATGCTTTGCATTTCATTTCAAGATGTGTATCATTGGATTTAAAGTTATTTTATATCTTTATATCAAATGGTGCGCACTCTTGCGTGTAAAGTAATTGGATTTGAAGATATTTTAGATCAAATGGCGCACACTTGGATATGTAGAGCAATTGGATTTAAAGTGACTTTAGATCAAATGGTGCACACCTTGGCATGTAGAGTTTTTAATGCTCTATAATTGGGTGCTTATTACTCATCATTCCATATCACTATTAAATTGATTTAAATTGTATTTTTTTTTTTTAATATTTTAATGACTTTGAAAACCTTTGGTATATTTAGATTATATAATTTACATGTTTAATAGTTGTGATTTCATCATATAAAAAGAAATTTTGTTAAATCTTTCTACAAATTTGTGGATTTAATTTTATTATTTTTATTTAATGGAAACAAGATAAAAATGTTGATTTATTATCTCATTGCTATGCTAAATAATGTGAGTGAAAATGTTGAAGGAGATGGACTTATAGAACCAAGCAAGAAGGATCTTGGGCTACTTTTGTTATAAAATCATAATTAAAGTAGAAATTTGTCGTCAAAAAATTAAAACAATTAGATCTCATCCTTAATCAATTTTAACAATTTTGTAGTCAAATCATGTAAACAAAATGTAAATATGAATGATACAAAGGAATCACACATTTTAACAACTTCATAGTCAAATCATGTAAACAAAATGTAAATATGAATGATGGAAAGAGATCACACATTTTAATAATTTCATAGACAAATCATGTAAACAAATTGTAAATGTGTTAATGATGGAAAGGGATCACACATTACCTTGAAAAGAAATAAGGCATCATTGAGAAGAAATAAGGTATCATAAATTCATTTGTTGTTACATTTATCATGTAATAGATCATGAACATAATAAAAGAAAAATAAAGTATCAATGAGATTTATTTGTTGTTACATTTATCATGTAAAAGATCATAAACATCAAAAATAAGAGAAAGCTTGCATGTCATGGGTGGGTGTCATAGGTGGGTTTGGAGTTCTAGAAAGATATGCAAAGGCGATAATCAGTAAAGAATTTTAACCCAACCTAATTATTTTAGGCAAAGATTAAATCTGAATTTCAACCTAGAAAGCAAGGGATATATAAATTCATATCCCTAATAATTTTATTACCATCCGATATGAAAAAAGAAAAATCAATCTCTTGATTCAATTCTAATGTGACTAATTGCTCTTTATATTATAGACCTAGACACAATCACTTAATGCCAAAATGTATCATAACCATTCATAAAATAAAATTATAATATTTCAAAAATTATCAAAACTATTTTGTTTTTAAAAGGACATTTTTAATAATTTTCTTAAAAAGATACTTCACTTAATGACATACAACTATGGCACGGCCAATGGCTTTTTGACAGTAAAGCAAATTGTATAGTCGCTGTTCGAATCGAAACCATGTCATGAGCTCAAATTCATTTATATACGTTAAAAAGTTACGTGTCAGAATTTCCACTTGGAAAAGTGACGAGAGAGAATTTGATTTTAAATGAATAGATTGAGGTTGACACTCGTTGTACATTATGTTAATTTGTGTAAGTAAGTTGCCATGCTAATCTCCCTCAAGAGTGAGAGAGTAGGGGCATGTGTAGAGAAAGGAGAAAAAAAAAAAAAAAAAGTCATCTTGAAAGAAATGGGAGAAATGGAAATAGAAATGGAAGAGAGTTTGATTGCATGTCAGTGAAGTCGATAATGGTTGTTTATTTAAGCAATAAAAACACACTATACAACTTAGATATGATGAGAAATAATTATCAAGGTCATGTTGTGTAAAATGGAATTGTTGTTCAGATACTTGGCCACAATTATAAATATTTAAAACTATAAAGGAAAAAACAATTATAAACATCGTGAACTTTAAGCCATAAAGTTTGGACCATAGATTTGAAGGAGACACCGAAGAATATTTATCATTAATGTATCTATTCAATTGATTAAACATTTCTCATTAATAGAATTATAAATCTAGCACCATGTTTCCAATATAGGAATGCCTATCAGTGTAATAATCATAACACAAAAATTTCAAAGTCGGAACTGTCTATCAACAGCCACAATGTTACTACTCACTGGATCCATTGTTGGATGGCATCAAATCTCTTTAATTAGATCACTAGTGTGCCTTATTTGTTTGAAACATTGTGAAATAGGATGCTACAACCATATAACTCTGAACCTGTGCATTGTGGGTTACTTATATCCAACCAATTTACCTTTGAAACATGTGTTTATTGCTTGAAAATGGCCATATGCTTGGATGCTTGATTGGGGTCTAATAGAAAGAATAATGATTATTAATAAAGTGTTGAGTTTTACACACTTAATATTCAACTAGCATAACATATTTATAATTGATTATTCACTTGATTGAATCTTGTAAATATCCCGAGTGTGTAATGGAAGGATGAAGGAAGATTTACTATGAATGCTACAACATTCATCAACTAACAAAAGTAAGAAGAACACCTCGAATTGTTGCTACAACTCATGAACTTCACATTGCATTGCTTCACAAATGAGATACAAATACATATAGGAGAATACTCTAGAATAATCTTCTGGAAAGATCTAGGTGGTAAATCTATCTAGGTGCAATGTTTAGAAGAAACTAGATCTAACT
>JASDQU010097274.1:21683-32028 GCA_032191745.1 Picea mariana | reverse complement strand
GGATAATAATAAAGGAAGGACCTGGCAATTTCTCTGGTGGACGTAGCCCACACTGGGTGAACCACGTAAATCTGTGTCTCTCTTGTATTGTGTGTCTTCTGTGTTTTGTTTCTGCATTTGTTTTATTTTATTGCTCCGTGGTCGTGTTTTTCTAACACATCGCTAGTGTCCTGTTGCAAAAGGATGAGAAAAATTTCGAAAAACCTATAGCCTATTTCAGCAGGACATTGAGGGATTCCCCACTGAGGTATGATATCATGGAAAAACAAGCATACGCCTTAGTGAAGGCCCTCAAGCAATTCAGGACTTCTATACTGCATTCCTGCGTCGTTTCTTATGTGCCTAATAATTCTGTCAAGGATGTCCTGACTTAGCCTGACCTCGAGGGGAGAAGGGGTAAATGGATCACAATCATGTTGGAATATAACCTCAAAATCAAGCCCACCAATATGATTAAGGGTCATGGGTTTGCAAAGTTGATGGCGCAGTCAAACTGTGATGTTTTGGGAATAAATTTCATTGCTGATCTGTCAGAGAATCCACAAGAAGAAGTAGTCCCGCAAGTATCTCATAAATTCATGGATTCACCTTGGTACACTGACATCATTTACGTGTTAAGGAATTTGAAAGCTCCTCCAGAGTTGAGCAAAACCAAGGCCAGGTTTTTAAAGTTGAAGGCGGCTAATTTTTTCATCCTAGACAACTCTTTATATTGGAAGGATCCAAGAGGGATGTTTGTAAATTGTTTGCTGGAAGAAGATACATAACAGGATATCAAGGAGTTTCACAAAGGGGAGTGCGGGGGAAATCATTATTGGAAGACCACCATGCACAAAATATGGAGTGAAAGATTCTATAGGCCCAATAGTTTTTCACATGTATACAAGGAAGTCTCCAGTTGCCACAAATGCCATATATTCGATGGGAAAAGAAAGCTTCAACCCCTGTTGTTAAAGACTATCTCTATCGAAGCATCGTTTATGCAATGGGGTCTAGATTTACAGGAGAAATTCATCCTCCATATTCATCCCATCATAGATGGATACTAACAACCATGGATTATTTCACCAAATGGATTGAAGCGGTCCCCACAAGGCAAGCTACCAACACGGTCATTATCCATTTTTTGGAGACAAATATCCTATCTAGATTTGGTTGCTCGATCAATATCATCACGGAAAATGCATCGACATTCAAATCTAAGAATATGGAGAAGTTTTGTAACTATTACAACGTAAACCTGGGACATTCTACGACTTATCACCCACAGGGTAATGGATTGGCAGAATCATCCAACAAAAGTTTAACCAGGATTATTAAAAGGCTCTTGCAGGATAACAAGAAGGCTTGGCACAAGAATATTATCTACGCGCTATGGGTTGACATAATCACTACCAAGAAGTCCATATGGACATCACCTTTCCAAATTGTATATGGCGCGGAGGTAGTTTTCCCCACCTCGTTGGGATTTCCAGTCAGGAGATTGCTGCAAGAGCAAGAAGACGAACCAAACGATGCTTGGAGGAGGATAAACCAATTGGTTCATGTTCAAAAAATGAGGGAGCAAGTTTTCAACCAATCACAGCTTCACCAAGATAGGATGAAGAATATTTTCGACAAGCACACTAAGCAAGAGGATTTCGAGGTAAATGATCTAGTGCTGAAGTAGGACGCGAGGAATGAAGACAAAGGGAAACATGGAAAGTTCGATCATCTTTGGATGGGGCCATTCAGGATTGTCGCGTATCACGGGAACAACACATATTTTCTACAAGAGATTAAAGGAGAACTCACTCGTGGGGGACCTGTGAATGGCAGGTTCCTTATACATTATTTGGTTTAGTATGGCATGTTTCAAGTTTCCATGTCATTGTAAATAGTCATTGTTTATGTTTTCAAAGAACACGTTTTGAGTCAGTAGTGTTATCACCCTAGGAAACTCTCCTAGGATGTAAGTCAGAGATGCCTGGTAACTCAATCTTTTTGGGAACTATTTTCTTAATAATAGGTGTGGGTTTTCGATCAAGATGAATATCTTAACCTCTGGATTGTATTCTTAAGACAGTCTTAATTATATTCATACAACACAAGGATTTCAAGAGCTATTGCCAGATAGGTTTGTATAACAAATGTATAAGAAAAATAATCAGTTAACCAAAACATACATAAACCATATATATGATGGGTCAACAAACTAGCAAAAGATGCTTGTGATTCTTTCTTAACAATCAAAAGTAAGATGACAGTTACCATAGGATCATTAAACAGAGACAAAAGAACTAATTCCACTCATAAGCATAGACAAAGATGAAAGAAGGTCTGACAGTAACAAATGAAAGAAGCTTGCAGGCTGATATATTAAAGAAAGTGTCTTACATACAAAACAATAGCATATAGAACTCAAAATCGAACCCTTAGTTCATCTTCTATCTTTATCTTTATAGCTTTACAATGCAGTTTTGAGATCCTAAAAGCATGGATCAGATATGCTAAAGATAGAAAGTCAAAATTCAGTTTGCAAAAGATAGGGAATGATCCCCAAAATGAGGTCAATCCCACATTTCATGGTCTTCATATCTTGTAAAGTCATTGTGTAGTGCAGAATAGCCTTCCAAGGCTGAGTGATGACTCTTCCAAGAGATACAATTCGAATTTTTTGAGATGTTCAAAAAATCCAATCTGTTTCCACCAAAATAGGTGCCAAAATCAACTTGGTTACCCTTTCTAATCCTTATGTACCAAAAATGGATCTTGAAACTGAATACATAATTCATCATCCATCCATCATGAGTGTTTTCAAATGATTTGGATCAGAAAAACCTCGATCTGTGAAAAAATTCAATCATTCTGGCAGTGACAGGGTTTCGGTGGTTAACATAGAAGATTTCTGGGTGATTTAACTACCGAAATATCTGCTTTCGGTGGTTAATGAACAACCATCCTGTTCGCCTAAACCACCGAAAGTCAAGCTTATCCAAAACTACAAAACTGCAAAAATGTATTACCTTGCTGGTTTGCTGAAGGTTTTAGAGTGCCTTTGGTGATGTTCCTCCTCCTTTTACAGGGATGGAAACCTCAATAAGCTGTATAGGAGGCTCTGTTTCCTTCTCTATTGAAGTAGACAATTCTGCTAGGGTTTCTAACCTTGAATGATCTTGAGCCGGAGGTTGGGATTCTTTTGTCTTTAGCCTCAGAAGTGTAGGCTGCCTGTACAACTTCATGTTCTCTCTTCATTGTTGTTCCATAATTAGAAACATAGCATGAAACTTTATCAAGAGGATAATCCACAACAAGGATAGACAGGACAATATTTGTTGTGACAAGAGGAGGCTCCTTCAGAGGGTCCACTGTACTGAAAAAAATATCAACACCAACAAACTGAGATGGCTCTCCTTTTCTGTCAAAAATCAAAGAAAGCCTGTCAAGATAGGTTTCTCAGTTAATGGGCATCCATTTAGGAAATTGGTCAAGAATCCATAACAAGGACATAACCAACCTCCATAATCTCCAACATTGGGCAAAGGAACACAACCAAGGTGGGTACAAACACCAACTACAACAAGCCACTCTGGATTTAAAACCCTTGCTGAATCTCCTGAGTATAACGCAGAGAATTAACATTTACATTGTTTGCCAACTAGATGTCATCTTCTATGCGTCTCCTAATAAAAACATGCTTTCCACGCCACTTGACTGTAACAGTACTCCCAGCCTCAAAGCTGGATAGATCCACTTCAAGAGATGTCATTTAAAGAAAATCCTTACTTGCATACATGCTTAAAATAAATTTCAAAACCATCAACCGGATAAAAGAGGCATACACAAATCTTCTGCCTGTCAAGATAAAATAGGTGAATTCTCTCTTACTAGGATCCCTAGGGGTAAAACGCTCATGATTAGATTAATCATAATCTATTTATAAATCGATCTGCAAGGTCCATAGACCGAGCTTCATCTACCAAAGCTGCAGCTGCCGTTAGATCTCCTGCATGTTTAAGTATTTTACCCTTCACCAAGTAAAGATCAATGACAGTTGGGGTCTATGCTATAGCCTCATCGATCTTGGAAAGAGCTAGATCATGCTGCCCTTTGATGTCATAATTCTGGGCAAGCAAAAAGAGAGTACACAAAAGTGTTGATGGTGGTTCTTTCTGAGACTTTCCAGAAAAGCTTCCATTATTCTGAAGAGATGCTTCAATTTCAAGAATTAATTCCTCCAATATGTTTGCCTTGCCTGGATGATCATATAAAGGACGTAGGTCTGAGAACAGAGAGGGAAATCCCTTAGTAAGAAAGGGTCTAATATAGCTGTCTGCTGCCTTTCGAAAGTCTTCATTCTCCAGAAAGTCAAGAGGTATGCGCTTGGCAGCTGCAGACCATAGATATTCCTCTTGAAGAGATTTGTACAAAGAAGTCAACTTATCAACATGCTCTGGTGAATGCTTCCCACCCTCTACTGATATACCTAGACACTTTTGAAGTGCTTCATGATATCTATAATTTTCAGAGTTTGCAGCAAGTAGGGACCGATATGTTGCCTCAGCTTCTGTAAAAATGACCAAGCTTAAGAAATAAAGAAGCAATTTGTTCCTCAAAAGCCAACTTGTTGACTATTTTGGTCACCTTCTTATTAAGTTCCTCTAGTGCTCTTTCTGGAGCTCCACATTCCTCAAGAAGAGAGATCTTGTACAAAAGTATTTCAGTATGTTCATAGTGTTCATTATAGGGAGGATAATCCTCTTCCAGTGTCCCCTCGTATGCTTCCAAAATTTCTGCAGATTTTCTTGGATTCGAATTCAAATGATGTGCAATAGCAAATCCAATCCAGTTCATACGGTGATTAGACTTCAAAGTTAACAGTTGCTGTCTTGTTTCCACAAATCCTGACAAGTCTCGCATTTGTTCCTGTAGAAGAGACAGGTCACGAAGAATTTCAATATTTTCTGGATCAATCTTAAGAGCATTTCTATAGCATTTGATTGCTTCCCTGTTCTCCCTATCTGAACGATACAGAAGACCATAAACATGCCAACAGACATGACTTTTCAAATCATTCTTTAAGCCCTGCCGAACGAGCTCATAAGCTTCCGTCTTACGATCCATGCAATTTAATATCAAATCCTTCATTAAGCTGGGCACATAAGCAAATGCGTGTTTATTTAAAACTTGTAGCTTACAGCTTGATATTTGAGCCACCGCAACACATCTTTTCCTCGGCATAGCACTTTAATTATTTTTTGATTTAGCTTGGCGCAGGCACCTATAATTCCGAGCACCTGTACATTGAGTTGGAGTTAAATGCTTAACGCCTTGGAGATTGGCGCATAAAATTTCTTCCTATTGACTTGGCATTCAGTCTGCCATGTGGAATAGTTTCATCACAACACCAGTTTGAAAAAGATAGCTAATGGAATTGGGCTCGGCGCTATGGTAAGATTTAGGATGAGTATTGTTGTGACATGTGCTTAGGTTAACTAGTAACTTGAATCGGGGCTTAGCTCATAACTTGGGCAGGTGCATGTGCGTTAGGCTTTGAGTTGAACACGTTTGATATGCAGACCTAAAATGACATATGTGAATAAGTGGCTTGGCCCATGGGTCCCTAAAGTTTTGGCTAAAAGCCATTAAACCCGAGAGGTTAGAATATAGGTTTTGTATGATAAGACTCAAGACTTAGACATAAGAATTTAGGCATGTAAACATATAAAAGCTAAAGCAGCGAGGTTTATGAACTAGGTAACATTTATTTTGTTTTTGTATTGCAGGTCAAGAGGGCATAGCCAAAGAATGCCGAGGAAAAGAAATCAATGAAGGTTGGACAAGACTTGACAGAGGATTTGGGGGGTTAATACTATCAAAGGAGACTTTGAGATGGGAAAATCTAGCACAAATTGAATAAAACCGTTCAAAATCTAACAATATATTTTGAGTGCTAACAAGTAGTCAGCAGAAAATTGAATCCCGAAGTGAAGGCCCTAATTTTATGCCGAGTCTGGTCATGACTGTGTCAAGAAGGTCTAGGGTGAATATTTTTTGTTCTTTTAGAGTCTACAAGTCAAATAAAGCCCAATGGTCAGGCACCAGATCTTTTGTTCTTTGCCACCTCACCAGGAGGATAGCATCCCCATTGGAGCCAACTATTAGCACCGTCATTTTTTCCAGATAGAGTCAGTTCTAAATGAGTCATGGTTCATGTGTCAAAGTGTGTGAGGTCAGGTACTGAACAACAAATGGGTCAAAGTCAGCAAGTGGTGGGTCTGGCCCTTTGAGTCAGGAAAGGGCATCATAATTAACCATGTGCGGATTGTAAAGGTCTTTTTCCAAAAGGTCGAGTCCTGTCAGAAAGAGGGAATTTACGTACCAACGCTCGAAGCAAGTTGTTAGAGTAAAGGTCACATCGATAGATATACCGAACATAATCAACTAATTATGAAGTCAGAAAGGTTAAGAAATCACGACACTCATATCACATATACTCTGCAACTCTTATTATCTATACTTTGCACACTTCGAAGTGTACCTGTCGCGCAAGTGTGCTTCTCAAATATTCAATCTACTTCAAAACTTCTCATCACCATGGATTCAATGTCCTCTGTCATGATTCCATCCCTTGGTCATTCAATTATAAATACCAGTCATCATGCGTGCTTCTCTTTTACCATCCGAGTTTGTGCATTGTCTGTGATTTTTCCTACATGTCTTGGGTCGTTCCGCTATGGGAAAGCCGATCCCCATCAACTATGTTCCGAAACTGTTCAGTCAAAATTTCCACGTGTATTTTTTCTTTAGTCATGGTTTGAAGAATGTTGGAGCTTGCCACGAGCTAGTCTGTCGGGCGATAGTTCCTCTCACAGTCAACCTTTCTCCCTCAGAGTCTTTTCTTGTCGTGCCGAATTGTTTTCTGCGTCCATTTGCTCTGACTCGCCACCAGTGTCGCAGCACCTTGCCTCCATGCCCGAATTTTCTGTCGCGCTTCCCTACTGTGACGAGACTACTGTTATCATTTATCAGAGCGTCGACCTGTTTCTGCACCTAACGTCTTCATAGTGCCTGGCGTCCGCACAGTAAAATCCTAGAGTTATTTTTGCTTGTCATGTAAAACTTCCGCCATTGCCACTCAGACATGTCTCTGCGAAGTATATCATTCTCCATTTTCCGCGTGAAGAGGTTGTCATCTTTCATTACCACACGCGTGAGAAACAAATACATGTTTGCATCATGATAACATGCCTAGACATAAGAAAGAAGGCACAAAGTGGAAGAGTTGTGGGGCCCAAACCTCACGACTTGGCGTTAATAAACGAAGATCTAAATGTCAGGGCATATTTTGAACATTTTAGATGTATGTGCTATTGCGAGAAGATCCAAGGATACAATGCGAAATTGAATGAATAGTTCGCTCTCAGATTTAATGGGTTCCGCGCAATCATTGGGGAATCACATTCCGGGTGACGGAGGAAACTCTGTCAGTCGTGATGGAGATCCCTCTGCACAGTGAAAGATGGTCCAAGGGAAATCCTTTAAACGTATTATGCTACGAAGAATTCATCAAGCCAAACTACCTGAACAGGAAAATCAGAGCGGGCGTCCCGAGTCGGTATCTCTGTGAGCCTTTTCAGAAGCTCCTAAAGGTGATTAGAAGGTACTTCAATTGTGAAAGAAGGTTGGACAAAAGATACCCACATCACATCAGGATGATGATGCATTTCACAAGGAAAAGGCCTTTGAACTTACCTTTATTCTTGCACCAAAGCCTAGGAGGAATGGTGAACATCGTCCAGGCCAAAACATACCAGCCGAGGAATAATTTATTTCATATATCATTAATTAAGTTGATGGTAGTCGAGGAATTGAGACGGCTAGGAAAAGATTGGTATTCGTTCCTAATTTCTACCGACATCCCCAGGGACCCCAAAGGAGACTTCCCTCCACCGACGGGGGGAACAACATTTCACAGCGTGGGGGAAAGAATGGAAGAGGCTGCAAGAAAAGGAAAAGAAATAGAAGACTCGTCATCCCAATAACCAGTACCCCAGAAAAGAGGCAAGCCGGGGTTGATCAGGAAGCCAAAGGATACCCAAGCTCCAAACAAACCACGCACCCAATCTGTTGCTAAGAAATTACTCGCGCGTGCTGTTTGGATAGAACCTGTTGAAGGTTCAAGCCGGGTAATCAGTGAAAGACAGAGAAGGTCGGGAACTGGAAGCATGTAGGTTCAAGAGCCGTCACAACAGAGGAAACAGGTGCAACTCACTGTCTTCAAATTATACCAGGAGAACATAGAATTGAGAAGACAGTTAGCAGAGAGGACTATCAGAACAACAATGTCGCAGAGCTGAGAAGGGAATGCAAATTGGCTCAAGAAACAACTCAGAGAAGTGAAAGACTTGATCATTTGGCTACGTGATGAATAGAGGATGTCAGAGGAAAGGATCACAGAGCACTTCAAGGAATGTGGACTAGCCATGGAAAACGTCCGCATGACTCTTACCAGTGCTCAAACGAAGATAAAAGGGAGTGCGGTCTTGCGGAGGCAGGTGAAGAATTTGAAAAGACGAAAATAGTATCTTAGGAAAACACTTAGAGTATCAAGATTGTAGGTGAGGCCAGAGACATGATCGACTCGAACCCATTTTTGTCTTTTTGAATGTGGCACATATTCTTTCTCCCCTCGTGTTCCGTTTTCTGTCGAGAAACATGAAGTCTGACGGGCACCCACGTGGTGGATATTCATTGTGCGAATGCTGTAAACCCACCTGTCAAGAAGGACAAGTGCAAGAGAAACACATAACAATTTTTAAGGAGATGTGTGCCCCCCTATCTTCATTTCCACCTGGAAAGCACGAACAACAACCCACAGTCATTCGCCATACCAACTCGCCACATGCATACTACAACCAGTGATAGCGCGACAACAAACAAAGCCCGTTATGCTGGGTGGCAGTATTCTGACAGTGTGCTCGATCATTTGGGAAACCATGCAAAGGATAAACACAGACACATCACCTCCTCCTAATGATCAAATCTTACTAATGACCGAACGATCATGATAAAGATGTCAGTTTTGACATGATTGGGTGCAGTTGGGTTTCCATTCTTAGTAAGTTCTATTCGAAAGGTCATCTGGAAAGGAATATGTTAAGCCCTAATATTGGCTCATTACCCCTTAATTGGGGCATATTACATTAGTAATTTTATTTTATTTATGTCGGCTTTATTCCATTAGTTGTAATTATACCTCCTAGTCTCCTATATATACCAAGGAGACATTTTCATTTGGAATCATCTTGTACTTGAACATTTAAGTGGTGTAAAAGGAGGTTGCCTCCTCGAAGAGGCTTATTATCTAAAATTATCTCTTTTTCAAGGCGTTGAGTATTTTTTCTGAGGTTTTTCTATGCTATATTGATATTTGGTTCTTAACATATGCTATCAGAGCTCAAGGTCTTGGGGTTTCACTGCTACATCTGAGACACCTTTGAATTTTTTCTATAACTATTTTTCTTCAATGTTTTAGAAGGAACGTCTTAGAGGATATTTAGTAGATGGATCAAGGTATGTTGGGTTAAAATTTCAGATCCTGAGGCCTTATACTTTCGGAGATACAACCTGTACAAGATAGGGTTCTGGAATCATCCTGAACCGAGTCATTGCAGAATTTTCGCTATAAAACATTTTCTGTAACATTTCATACCTTGAACTCCCGAGGATATTCACAGAAATTAGTAAGGTATCTATGGTAAAAATTTCAGCTTCTGGGTCATCTTAAATTTGTAGATACACCCTGTGTAAGATAGGGTATTTGACTAGTCCTATTGACTAGTCTCAAGAAGGTGTTCCAGGTAAAACAGTCATAACTTCTTCCTAGAGTATCCAAATTGAGTGGGACTGGTTTCATTGGATCATGGACAGTCTTTAGTATTTCTGGTATGAGTTTCAGAATTTGATATAAATTAGTTTGTGCGGGGCACGCTATACAAGTGAGATCTCCTGGAAAGGACAAAAATCAGCAAGTTGTGGGGAAGTTACCATAAATTCCACTTGGCACATCCAATTTTGACTAGACCTGTGGCATTGCAGAGAAGAAATATCAGAGAACTACATAAAAGAAATTTTCATACCCAGAAGGGCTGAAACTTGGGAGATACAACAGAAGAAAGATTGTCTAGAAGAGCCACCTCAAAATCAAGGTTCAAAAGTGATACTTGGCCAACATGCCACCCAAAAAGGGAACTTCTACACCAAATAAGCCTCCAGACAATCCTACTTGGACTCTTGATGAAGGTGAAGAAATGCGTAGGGACATAAATGATTTACAAAAGAAGACAGTAACAAAAGATGAACT
>JASDQU010097270.1:37114-47345 GCA_032191745.1 Picea mariana | reverse complement strand
GGTTGTCTCTAAGACACGGTGGGAGGTTCGTCACATAGTCATAGGGCTTAACTGAGCAAAGTCCGTGTGAGTATGGATACTCTTTGGTTAAAAACCGTTCGATTTCAGAATCAGAATCTTCACTTAATAGAATTGGTTTTTGGTCTATGTTTTCTTTAGGTTTGTTACGAGCACACCATGAAACCCAGTCCACAACCTTTTTACCCTTGTAGTTTATATCACTGTTACCTTTACCCTTTTTCCTTCCAGAATTTTTAACAGGCTTACCACTGTCTTTTGGACATGAATCAGGTAGGGTGTCGGGTTGGGTAGTGTTCAGGTAGGTCGAGGGTTCAATAGAGGGAAAGAGCGAAGGAGGGGGAATGACAGCCCTGATAAGGGTTTCTATAACAACGGATTTGTCAACTTGTCATATTTCAAGACTAGCAAAACCATTCCTTAACAAGAAAGCATCCCAACAATCGCCTTTCAACTTCAACTGATGAGCTATAATAACTTTAATTAAACAGTGGTGGAAGAGGCTGGAGTCGGCTTTCTCCCTTTTGAAACGTTTAGCCATTTTGTATAAACTCTGAAGGAGAAAATATGGCATGTTTAAGGGAAAATCAATGAAACTCATGAGCAACCGCAAGTGGTATAAGAAAACTAAACTGTATCTACCCTCACAAGCAACGAACTTCTTGATAATAGCCAACAAATCGTGCCATCTAGATTTTAGAGCTGTAATGGGCATACCTTTGTCGCAACTATTAATCTTCCTTGAGGTAAACAATAGTGACCAGGGTACTTCGTCAACCTTTGAATTTTTAAAMCATTTTTGTCCCACAGTTGGCAGACCAGTGGCTGAGCTAATGAAATCTTTGTTCAATTCAAGCTGGAGATCCCCAATTTTGGCTTTACAACCATCGAACATTAGTGCGAATTGTTGAGCAACTGCYAGGTTGAAACCCTCGAACTTCTCAACAAAGACCTKCCAACCTTTCCTCTGTAGGTCCTCTCAGGAATTATCAAACAACAAAAMATTTTGGACACCATTGGGTTCGATTCTCACTACAGGAGCCATAGCTAATAGCAMAAAATCAATAGGGTATTCGGTGATAGGGTTTGATAGGGTAGACACAGAACCATTTTCCCGAAGCTTCCCCAACACAACACAAAGGCAACCCAAAATGCAAGGGCAGAGTGTTAATGCTATGCGTACGAGGATAGTGGTGTAAATCGAGGCCATGCAAGAATATCATGTCGGGCTGTACTTGGAACGGTGCCTTGGTGTAATGGTACATTCAAATCATAACAGTGCATATCCAAAAGAATTTTAATCAACATGTCAAATGAACCATTACATAACCATGATTTGACCCAAAAATCAACGTGTCAATCAAACCGTTGTGTCAAAGATTTTGTAAATCGACACCATATTAACAATAGTCAAATGCATAAATGTTTGGTGTTTCGATAAATATGTGACCAGTGGCATGTTTGAGGTCAAGGAGTTATTACCATATAAACAAGTAGGTTCATGATAAACCAAATGATCATTAATCCTTTGATGTAATCAATATGAATTCCACTAGTGGGTTTTCATGCTTGCAGTCGTGAAAATGAAAACGAAAAGCAGGTACGCAAAAGAGAAAGATAATGGTGTCATTTAAAAAGTTGTGATGAGTAATGAGGGTTCAAAAACCTTGTGTAGGAAGCTTGTAAAGAAAAAGATAGAGATTAATATGGCTGCCAACACATTGACATGCAATCTTGTGTCGACAGAAAAAATGGAATTCTCGATGGCATGAAGACTTGACATGGAAAATATAAGGTACCCAGGACAAAGATATCAATGAAAAAAGGACCACCCAACATTGCAAAATCATGTGAAATCAATATTCAATATAGCTATATAACAAAAAGAAGATCAGGAACAACCTGAATTCCCATAAATTTTTACAAAAATCGAAGAAGGGGAGCGTTATATTAATAAAGAAAAACCACCAGAATGGATGGAGGCTGAAATTAAAACAAAATAATTCAACATATGAAATGACGATTGGTCAAAAATGGTTCAAAGAGGTGATTGTTGGATGGACAAGTAAGTAGATGACATATTCAACTTGCTAAAATAATATCAAGATGTTTTTTCCTGCAACTACAAGGAATTGAAAGGAATTGTAGAGGAAATGGGAGAAATGAAGATAAAACTCATTCTAGGAGAAAAGATAATAAAAAAATGACCATACAAACTAGCCCATAAATATAAGCCGATCGTTCAAAAAGAGATTGAAGGAATGATACAAGAAGGTATCATTTACTCGATTGACAAAGTAGAATGGGAAAGCCCCATGGTGGTTCAACCAAAGAAACATTATCTCAAGAGGCTAAGAATATGTGTCGATTTCAGGGGACTCAATAAATTGACTGTGATAGATTTATTCCCTACCCCCTTCACTGATGAAATCATTAATGCATTTTTTGGACATGAATACTACTCATTTATCGACGGGTTCTGAAGTTATAATCAGGTATCGATACCAAAATAATATCAAACAAAGACAACATTCATGTTAGAATTTGAATCCTTTACCAAAAAATTCATGCCATTCGGACTGAAAAATGCATCAACAATCTTCTCGAGAATAGTTGTTAAACCATTTCAAGAGTATATATATACCAAAGACAACATTCATGTTAGAATTTGAATCCTTCACCAAAAAATTCATGCCATTCAGACTGAAGAATGCATCAACAGTCTTCTCGAGAATAGTTGTTAAACCATTTCAAGAGTATATATATATATATATAGTCTACTTTGACGACTAGATGATATACAACCTATTCAAGAATCATATACAATGGGTTAGGCTTATGATAGAATGGTGCAGGCAAATCCAAATATAGTTAAACATCAAGAAATGTATAGTCGCTACACCAATTCGAATCTTGTTAGGACATGTGGTATGCAAAGAAGAAGTAAAGGTTGACATGGCGAAGATTAAAATTATTCTCGACTTAAAGCCACCTGTGAACCAAAAACAAATCAAAATTTTCCTGAGACACACTAGATACTATAGGAAGTTTATACGCCACTACTCAGACATCACATTTCCAATGGATGAAATTCTATGAAAATAAATTGAGTTCATTTGGAGCTAATATTATCAGGAATCCTTTGAATTTCTAAAGAAGAAGTTGGTTGAAGCTCCAATACWAAAATTTCCCAATTGGTCAAGAAAGTTTCATGTACATGTCTATGCTTCCAATGTCATTATCAGGTCATTCCTAGAACAACCATACGATGACACAGTTGATCATCCAAATGCATACGCAAGTMAAAAATTGAACAAATCAGAAAGAAACTATTCGACCATGAAAAGATAATCCTTATCAATGATATTCTCTCTACAAAAGTTTCATCATTACTTGCCAATTCGTTCACATTTTTTATAGACCATCAAGAATTTAAATACTTGGTTAATAAATTGGTCCACCAAGGTAGGATATGTCACTGGTTACTCTTATTTTAGAAGTTTGAGTTCGGCGTAATCATATGACCTATAAAAGAGAATGTCCGACCCGATCACCTATCACAACTTGAAACAAGATAAGATCTGTTAGGAATTGATGATGACCTCCCAGATGCACACTTATTCCATGTCGAAGATGCCCCTAAGGATTTAGAAGATATATAAAAAATCTTAGAAGAAGGAAAGGCTCCAAAAGATCTGTCGATAAACAAAAAGAAAGTACTAGCCTTAAAAGCTGCACCTTTTACAATCATAAATGGGTATTTATACAAAATAGGAATGAATGGCATTCTAAGGAGATGTGTCATTGAACATGAAAGAGAATACATCATTAATGAGGCTCACACAGGACCAGCAAGGGGTCACTTCTAGGACGACATGAAAACCATAAAGATACTACAAGTAGGCCTGTGGTGGTCAACTCTACATAAAGACCATTAGGATCAAGTTAGAAAATGTGATAGTTGTCAAAGGATTGGGAAACCTATGTGGAAAAGTGAAATTACTCTTAGTTTAGTAAATGCTAATCGAGCATTTGAAATCTGGGCCATTGAATTTTTTCAGACCATTTCTACAGAGGGAAAGAAGAACTGGTGCTAAGTGTATCATCGTTGTTGTAGAGTATGTGACTAAGTGGGAAGAAGCTGAGCTAGTCGAATCATGTACCAAAGAGGTTGCAACAAAATTCATCTATGAGAAATAATCACAAGGTTCAACTGTCATATTACACTAATTAACTACCAGAGCACATACTTTGTGAATGAAACAATTAAAGTCCTACTAGATAAATTTTTGATCGACCACAGATGAATGAAAACTTATCATCCACAAGCAAATGGGGCAGTTGAATCTTTTAACAAAACATTACATAAAGGACTCACAAATATTTGTGGCATCAACAAAGATGACTGGGATGAAAGGATTATTGCAGTACTATGGGATTACAGATCAACATATAAATGATCAACATGTTATAATCCATTCAATCTCATCTATGGGAAATAAGTTGTTATTCCCTTGCACTTATGGAACAACTCCGATAGGGTTGCAGCTATAAAAAAAATTGACAACAATAAAAGTATGAACGAATGATTGTACCAATTAAATAAGTTGGAGGAAGGAAGACTAATCGTAATGCATCATCAAGAGGTCTAAAAACAACAGTATAAATCATGGCATGCCCGACATATAAAGAAAAAAGATATAAAAAATGGAGATTTTAGTTTTGATGTATGACAGTCATTTAAAAGGTAAACCAAGAAAACTAGAAACAAAATGGCTTGGGGTGTATGTTGTCAAAGATATTCGACCAACCATAGCATTCCAACTCAAAACACTATTGGGGAACCCATTCAAAAAATTAATTAATGGTGCCCCTCTAAAAAAGTATCACCCTTGAAGGATAAGAACCATGTTGGAAAAATATAGCAAGGAAATGACAATAGGGAGGTAAATTTGACATTCTGGTCAGAGTCATAACAATATCGACTAATCATGTACTTATGAAAATAAACTCTTCTTAGTTTTATAAACAAAATTCGGTTATAAAAAAATTCAGGTAGAGAAAACTGTAAAAAAAAATTAAGTATTAAAGACCCATCAAAGCATCAAAGAGAAAGAAATAAATAAAGGAAATGGAAAGAGGAAGAAGTCCCTGGTCAAGCCCAAGACAAAGAAAAATAAGACATGATTGACATACCACTTCATCACCTGACCCAAGGAAAATACTGATGAAAATAAAATCAAGTGATTGGGAAAGATCAATGTCAAGGGAGAGGGGATCAAGTGAGCGTAGGAGCAATCAATATCATCCAGACATAGTAAGGAATAACAAACTGGATGAGCACATAAGTCACCAGGAACATCGACTAAGTCGCACCAACAACAAAAATCTATATGATTCAATAATAACAGTCAGATAACCCATATATCAACTGGGCATTAATAGAGGATATGTGGTTGGTCAATCTCAGGAAAATAGTGACCAAGGAAATGATGTCGAGCGTACATAAGGTGCATTCAATTCATGTCAGAGAAGGACTGACAAGAATAACATAAACATTAATAAATAACGAAGAAGTTTGTTCCACAACAACCTCTATATCCTCTTGACATGTATGGACAATTATTCGAGATTCTCCATGATTAATGCCTAACAAGGTTCACATGAGTCCAATTCAAAACTGACATAGACATCCACTCGCACAAAGTTCTCTAACTCCTCAACAATCATACCTACAACTCACACACTTGTGAATCATCCGATTGGGACAAAAAATATCTATTCACAAGAAAACAAGGATTTGTAAGTGTACAACAAATAAGTTGCACTCACACCAATGATAGTCATCTCAGTCATAAAGGAAAATGACCATCATCAACCTTGCATTTCTATATCTTAGGAGATTGAGGCATGTATGAAATATTCCGCCATCACCCAAATTACCTTCCATATCACAACTCTATATAATAGAGATAAAGAATGAGGAATACCCACTTTGCAAAGAGTTAATTTATAAAACATAGACCATAGGGTCGAAGAACTTAGAAGATGACGACCACCCATAACCAGACGTTCATAAATCAAAAATGAATCAACCATCTTGGTCACTGATGTCAGGTGAAGAAATTTGCCACCTCATAAAGGAATGAATGATCCTATGTGGTTTCAATTGATCAACTCTTAGAGGAAATGGAGCATTCGATAATCATCCAAATGAATAGTGAGGGAAGCCACAATTCATTTCAGGTTACTTGAACAGAGCACAGAAAGAAAATGTCAAAATATCATTTTAAGTAACACTTTTGAAATGAATGTGGAATCAAAACCAGGGATGCTTGTGAAATAAGGACATCAATCAATTAGGAAGTGGCACAAAGGGAATGACCTGCTTACAAGAAGACAACATCTTCATCCCAACAAGCATAGAAATATGACCAACACATTAGTTCCACAAAAAACAAGACAATTTGACTCAACTAGTGGTGGAATTCCAGGCGAAGTAGAATGGTCGAATGCAACACCTTAAGTCAGTCATGCACATGGAAATTTTTGTCTCCTTGTACTTCAACTTTTCTTCCTCTTTACGTCTTCTACTTCTCAATATTGTAATTTAGTTTTGTAAAGTTTATTTTTTTATACTCCCCTCTTTCTCGGGACAAGCAATGATTTGAGGTGGGGGGAGATGTTGTAGGGGATAGTCGACTATGTCGACTAGACCCACCAATCGACTAGAAATTTGGTCAACTGCAGTAATAATAAATGTAAGTCGATCGAAGTATCTTCTAATTGACCGACCTAGGCAGTTAAGTAGTTACAAATTCTTGGTATCTAGACACATATGAATATAAATAGACAAGAACATAGAGAATTTTGATAACTCTATGTAATATATTGTATACATTGTACTACATTTCTATATCCTTTAATAAATATAGATCTTTTGGCTCTCACTACTTATGTATGTCTCTGTCTATATCTACATGTGTGTATATTCTATGCTTCTTATGTAAGGACTACTGATAACTCTCCCTAATTTCCCCTATACTAAAACAATGCACATTCTCCAACTTCCATCCTTATTGAGTATATTGATTATTGCTAATTCACAAGGTGAAGTGCTTGGACTTATGACTCCTTGATCCAAAAGCTATTAAACAACTGTTGATTTAATGCATCTACTACCAACAACAACTGACTGTACAATCCAATGTTAGTCAATGAATATTGGGTTGGTAGATAATTTTTGTGATCAACTTCCCTCTTCAACAGTAGCCCTTTTGGTTCTTGAAACACTTCCTTGTATTCTTCCAAAAATCGATCTATTTTCTACTTCTAGTCCTTATTACAACCTTATAAGGATGTTTTGACCTCCATTTTACCTTCATTCTATTGATTCCCTCCCAATAAAATCAATACAAACTTCTTGTTTGTCCTTACAAACCTTATTTCCCGGTGTGTACTTATCAAGGATAGCTTCAATTTTCCTTTGTGAGCATTGAAAATGAAAGTTTTCCAATCCTTTCCCAAGCAGTATTGGTTTTCCCTTTCTATGAAGACAACATCACATAGGTATATGTATGAGATACCAAGTATTATCATGCATACATCGAGTGTTATTACATATACAACTACCTTGTCAAATATATTTACCAACTTAATGAGAACTATGACCTCAAAATGGCAACTTTGGCCTTAAAACCCCACATATTTTCATAAAAAACACCAAAATCAAGCCTTGAATTTAAAAGTGGTTCTATCGATAGAGCCATTTTTCTTTAGGGTTAAAATTACAATGTTTTGCAACCATGGACTTAAAAACCAGTAATATTGCTAACAAAATCCTTAAAATCAATCCTCAAACTTAAAAGTGGTTCTACCAATAGCTACCTTTTTTGTCAAGGTTGAAATTATGGCTTGTTTGAAACCATCACCTTAGCAATCAACACCATTGCAACCGAAACCTTAAAATCAACCCTCAAATGGAAAATGGTTCTACCAGTAGCACCCCATTTTTTGGGGCTTAAAATTGTAACATTTTTGAAATGATGGATTTAAAAATCAATATTTTTGTAACAAAAATTATAAAATCAACCCCTAAGTCAAAAAGTCTTCCTAATAGTAGCACCCTTTTTTTAGGCTTAAAATTGCAACATTTTTTAAAGCATGGCCTTAAAAATCAGTAACAACAATACCATATTGTCAACCTTAAAATGTCCAATCCTTTAGGGTTAATTTATCACTCCAAGAACCATACAATAAATAATGACATTAATGACATCACCCTATAATTTAAAATTTCAAGATTACTTCCAAATATTTTATTTACTTATTAATAAAAAATTCAATACAAATTGAATTCAATTAAACATAAATCATTTCGTAAAAATATTGTTGCATTGTCCATATTCAAATCAAATAAGTTAATAAATATTGTTATATTATTAATAATTAAATCATATAAGCTAAAAACATATAAATGATTCATAACTTCATGGAATATCATATGTAAGTTTAAACACTCATTTTTAGTTAGCATACTAATATCATATTAATAAAAAATGTATAATTGCTTGATGCAGTTATGGAAACTCATTCTTGGATTATGAGACACCATTATAATCTACATTATCTTCATATGAATGATTGGATATAGATGTAGATGACCCATATTATTTTTTATTATCAATGAGTGCATCATCTAAGTCTACATGTACACCCAACACTTTATATGTTAGAAGCCTTCTAGATCTATGGCTAGGTTCACTAGACTCCCATCTTGCAACTATTTATTATGCCAATAACCACCTAATAATATCTATAGTCCTAGAGAAAATAGTTCTTATATTTTTCAAATGGAGTTCGTAAAGAAGTATGTCAACATCTAATATTAAGATGTCAATGTAGCAATGATTTATATTTTAACCCTACTCTTTTTTTTCTTCTTTTTGTTGATTTGTTTCTTGACTACCATATCTAGATTGTACACACCATTAAATGGGTGGGTATGCATTGCATACCCATGTACTTCAACTACTATAAGTTTTTCACTTTCTTTATTGAACGCTATAATGTTTGCAATCCATAATGGATAACCACATTGATCTCCAGTCTCTAAAAATGCAATCATGCAAGCCTCCTTAATATCTTGTACCAAGCCCTTGCAATGGTATTCCATGGATTCATGTTGTTAGAGAAGTTCACAAGTGAGATTTATGATCATTAAGATGAAATTCAATAAGGAACTTTTATCACTTCAAAGGTTAATACTTTTTTTCAATCTTCATTTATGAAAAAATATTATTTTAAGAACAAACCCAAAATTTTATAGTGTTTTCCATATTTGTTTGAACAAATTAGTCTTCTTAAATGTTTTATTTATTTTACCCTAGATGGGGTGATAGGGAGGTGACATAGGGATGGTAAAGTCCCTTTGAAATATGGGATGGGGAGGATTGATGGCGATACATAACCTTACCACCTAGTTTGCTAAGTTCATGCATTGTATGGGAATTAAACGAGGTATGTGTGAAACATTATTATTCTAGTTGGAAGGTACTAACAATCCCGTCAGTTTGTAATATGAATTTATGATGGCATTGATCAAAATTCACTCAGATTACTTGGGTATGATGGGAATTATCCACACGACATGACCATCACAATTGTATATGGTGTTGTAGATATCCATCCATCATGGATCCAAGTTGGGGTGGTGTATGGATTCTACGCAATAGATTAAAAATGATGGGCATTGAGAAATTTGAGGGTGATACACTAAGTTTTCAGAACACCATTCATATTTTGTGGGTTTGATTCTACCATCCTCTTTCTCCCAGGTTCATTATCCAGGTAGCCATAATGTCGCCAACGTGAGGATATGCTAGGGGTTATCGATGTGAGCACAAAGGCTAGCCTGAACCCTTATCATCAAGAAACATAATCTTGGAACCATCAAGTCCACAATTGCTTAACGTTGCACATGAAGTTGCTAATGAGTTTCGCGACCAAATCCCTGCTCGAATTCAGGGATCACTCACCATGGTGGAAAATGAAATCCACCAAGAGCATGCCATGATTCATGACTAGGAGTTAGATGTTGAAATAGGCAATAGGGTCCCTGACATGGGGAACTCAAGGGAAAGAGAGACAAAGTATCTGAAAACTATAGAGCTATACTAGTATATTAATTTTTCTTCTTATATTTTTTTTAAAG